>JAODUP010000010.1:155000-162500 GCA_025642065.1 Paralvinella palmiformis | reverse complement strand
TATTCTGCCTCGCCCCAGCCTGGATAAAATACATTACATCATGAGTAAGTGATGAGTAACTGGTAACTGATTGTTTTTATTTAAGCTCGACGCTGGTCGGACCTGGAACATCCGACCTGGGGACGATTCCTCGAGGATATAAAATGATAAAACCGAACCTTTTTACTGAATGCTGAAACACCCCACAAACACGGCTAACGTATAAGATTCAATTGCTTGACCTGGAGCTCTATGGCCTGGCTGCCAGTTGAATTAGAAGCGAAAAACCAAATGACCACGATATGGAAATACGACCAAAAAGACAAGGATACATATCAGGTTCCCTCTTGGATCATTAAACGACTGATCAAAGCTGTATGCACTTAAAGGATATTTTTAGGAGCCATTTTAGGATATTAGGTCATCTTGCTAAGGCTGTTTTGACTTGTTAGGTTTTGCATTAGGACTGTTATTACGCAGATACGTGTCATGGCATTAGCAATTTAGCAAACATGTCCGGCACTATATTTTATTATTTGGCAAAATGACGCAAGTAAATGTACTTTCACCGTCATTCCTTAGATTTTCCCTTATCACTTGCAGTAACCGAACTCGTTCGGAGCGTCACCTATCGGGAAGCAATTTGCCCGATCAATAAAATTTTTGTCGATTATTTGATAAAAAGCGATTCCAATGTTTTTCCAAACTTCAGCTGCAAGAAAACGAATGATTATTCCAAATCAGTATTTTCACCGTTTTCGTTTCTTAGGCTTTTGCTAAATTCTGGGGAGGACAAATCGACATCAGCCCCATTCTGGACGAATGTTGTCATTATTTTGTCAACAGCGAAATAGACATTATACAAAATAATTAAATATGCTGAGTTCATTTACTATAGTTTGAAGTTGACGGGATATTTCACAGACTGAAGATAACCCGGCTATTGTTCTGCCACCAGTCGCATCCCAGTTAAGTATCGCTGAGAGGCCTTTCTAGACAAATGGCTTTCAGATCGGACCTCCTCCCTCGCGACTTGTCCACACGCAAGTACTCGCAGAAAGGACGCCGGGGCAATAAATACACTCGCGCTGTAATATCGAAGAATGGAGCCACAACAATCCCGATGGCACCACCTGCTTCTATCCAACCAGCTGGCAATAGACGGTACCGGAAACAGCTCTATGATTTCTCTCGACACCCCCCGCTCCCCGATTGTATCCATTCAGGACTCACTATTTTGATGACGCGATATGTCGGAGTTTATTGACTCGACCGATATGGGCAACGTCACAAAATATCGCTCATCCGGCATAAACAAGCCCTTCAAACTTGGAGAGCCAATTAATTATAGCCACACATCCATCGTGTAATACGTACGCTGTAGGGGAAGATATTAATTGCCGATGTGAACTGGGCGATAATAGAGAAAATACAAAGTCGTAAATTCGGAATTGCAATCGCAAGAACCAGGAATAAATCTCGGGGACCGAAAAATAGGAGTGTCAATAGCACACACACACGCCCCCCCCCCCACACACACACACATACACACACACACACACACATACACACACACACACACACACACACACACACACACACACACACACACACACACACAACACACACACACAGAATAGAAGAAGAAAAGAGAGAGACACAGAGAGATAGAGAGAGAGAGAGAGAGAGAGAGAACACACACACAAATTAATTGTATGAGTTATAATAGGCATACGGGGAGATATACAGACGGACACACAGCCATAAACCAACAAACAACGAAAAAAGACAGACAGACAGACAGGTAGACAGACAGACAGAGAGACAGACTTACTAATTGACAGATAGATGATGGAACAGACAGACAAACAAGCAAACATCATAAATATATACCTCTCTGTAGGTGAGCTATCCTGCTGATAGACAAACAGATAGACAAATAGACAGACCTACATGCAGACATACAGATAGACAGACAGGCAGTTAGACAAACAGACAGACTAATTAGGAAAGAACTGAAAACAAACAAAAGTAACTAAACAGAATGCGAACAATCAACAAGAAACGAAAACGATGCACAGGTTAACAAGGAATAACATATATTGATACATAGCAATTGATTTATTGTATCGAACATTACCCACATCAGTCATGAGAGATGCGTGTTAAACGAGTCTCGGGTCCCGGAAACAGCCGACAAATGCCGACGGAGTTCGAATGAGCCGATGACGAAGTGACCGGGTTCGGACCAAATGGACGCCAAAGAGCCGTCGTCTTGGACGAGGAGATATTATATATGTCGATCTCCTGACGGGGCTCCTGGCTTACAGTTGCTCAAGAGTTTAACAAGCCAAAAAGCTAGCATCGGCATGACAGGAATCGTGTAAACATTTTAACGACCCCTTGCCTA
This sequence comes from Paralvinella palmiformis, assembly GCA_025642065.1. NCBI lineage: Eukaryota > Metazoa > Annelida > Polychaeta > Terebellida > Alvinellidae > Paralvinella > Paralvinella palmiformis. The sequence goes on along the minus strand of JAODUP010000010.1, from coordinate 160,111 downwards.
GACCCCGCCATGACATCAGCACCTGCCTTCGGGCTTCCGGTGCACAATGCGCGGCACCGGAAACACGTTTATAATTCTGAGCCGTATTTGGAAGACGGCTCGCCCACCGCTGGACTGTGGCAGTTCATTATATCGTTCTTCTGGTTCGTGTGTTTGTGTGTGTGCGCGCGCGTTTGTGCGTTCGCGTGTGTTTTCTTCCTTTTTGGTTGTAAAAGGAAAACTGAAAAAAACAACAATTTCAATTTATTCGAGTTTTGCGGGCGGTTACCCCGGGATTTCTTCGGATGATCTATCCCTTTGACGAGGCGAAGCGAGGTTTTGTTTATTTTCGAACGGTATCTGTCATGAAATAAGACGCCGGATTATCCCACTTTGGTGGCCCATCACCGGAAGTTCAATATTAAAACGCTCGACAGATGATGAGATGTTTTTAGGTTTACGAAAACAGGAAATTAAGTGATTTAGCGAACTGAGCAGAGTTATCAAGTACGAATGTAAACAATAGACGCTAATACGTATATAACAGATGGGGAGGGGGGGGGTCGTTTGTAGACGTTTTCGTTTTAACAAATGACGATTACGCGCCATTATTCAGCAACAGATGTGTATCCAACTGCATATAAACCGAAAGTGATGGAGGCGGAGAAACCATCCCACACATACACATGAGAGAGAGAGAGCGAGCGTGTGTTTTTTTAGGGGAAGGGGGGAGTCGTTCGAGCACATCCCCGCACAATTACACAAGCGCACATCGACACACAAATATCCGCCCACTCACGCGAAGAACATGGCGGCGGATGTCCTCATCCATCGAGATCCTCTACAACTTTCTGATAAATAGTATTTCTGCCGGCTACGTGATATCGAGCCATAACGGCCAACGAGCCGATGGTTTGGCCAACAGGCGCGAGGGGGAGCCAGCGGTCTCGGCCCGAAAACAACCAATTAGTGCGCTTATTAACAAACGGGTGCCAGTCTATGTCCACCGCGCTGCCTTCCCATCGATACCCCATCGTCCATTATTCAGGACAATTAATGCTAATTCGATGATAGTTACATTGCCTGATTTGCCGCCCGCCTTCCCGCCATATTATCGCCCAGATTCTAAACGTATCGACCAATCCTGGCCGAAGCAGCGCCAATTCTTCGCTAACCGAGCATCAATGGGGGCACTAATCCCGGTGCCGGAAGCTGGCTAATCCGAAGCCGGACGTTCGAGAGTATCCGCGGCTACGTAACCCGACATAACGGCACTAATTGATCCCGGCGATGAAGATGATATCGAGTGGCCGGGTCTCGTTAGTGCCCGAGCAGTGATCACGCGGCTAATTAATTTCGCTTCGTCGCCATCGCGAAGGATGTATTGCGCAACGCAATAACGGGGCCTTGTTCCGGATCTTGGCGGCAATCCGTCGGGATTGACGCGTCGGCGGCCAAAAAGCGATAGACTACTCGGATGTCGCCCCCTTGGGCCGAACATCTTATCTCGCCACTTAACTGGCCTCGTTCAACCGAATATCAGATAAAATAACGACACATACGACCAGTATCACCGAAACCTACAGACCGGAAGAGAGAGAGAGAGAGAGAGAGAGAGAGAGAGAGAGAGATGAATGAGATATAGATAGATAGATAGATAGATAGATAGATAGATAGATAGATAGATAGAGGGTCAGTTTCTGTAAGTATGCTCTCTCATTGTGATGAGATGGCGTGCTATTGTTTTGCCGTGAAGCAACAGTCTCGCCAGTATCTCAGCATAATGCACCCCCCCCCCCGAAGAGCGGTCGAACCTTGCACGAAACCTTTTACATCAGCAAATGCGTGAAGTTAAACCAATTATAAAACCCGACACCTGTCTTTTTAATTTATATCGAAGGTGTCTCCAAAGCTCTCTTGTAGCGTGATTGACTAGAGACCTGAAACATCTGGGTACAAATCTCGTCTTAGCTGTGTCTACCAGCATTCGCTTCTCGTATGCCTAAATCTGGCCATAAAATGACAACATTTCTTAATCGTTCGTATTTCGAGCATTAATGCATCAATAACCTCAATATTTATAACTAATAACATCATTGCTATTATGTTGTTAATCTCTTCAGGATTAGAAAATACCATATCTTTAACACCCATTCATCTCGTGGTATTAACACTAAACAAAACCAAAACATCCGGGACTTTAAGCATGGAGACTGTTTAGGTTACGTCAGGCGATGTTAGATCCAGCTTATTTGGTATTCCAGAGTTGGATAAAGCTAGCGACGGCCGCACCTGGACTCCATAGATATCTGATGGCTCGATGACCTTTACACACGGTCAACGGGGACTCTGGCGTAGGGGTTCAGATACGAGGCGGCCTTCCTAGAAGGTGATCCCGATCAAGGTCGTACCAATCATCGGAGGCATTTCTCACGAACGTTCGGACACCTGATGTTATTTACGTCATTGGACGTCAGTTGTTTATCTCGGCTCCGGGAGTCGCGGGCATCATACAAATTGTCTACAATTTCACGGCCTCCCAAGAAGCGATTCATTATTGGCATCTGGATTACAGACAGGACACGACGTGGGAGAGAGAGAGAGGGGGGGGTGTCATATACAGGGGTTTACCGTCGACTACTGGAGTGTAATGACAACATTTAGTCAGGTGACTGTTAGCTGCGTCAGATTTAGCCAAAACAATCGGATCCCTTAGGGATGGTTTCCAGTAATCCGGATTTGGCGAACGTTGTGTTTACGTTGACCGGACGGAGCGTCGCTGGCAAGTCTCAAACGCCAAGCCGAATTTGGCGGCCGTCATCCAATACTCCAGGTCTTTGGGACTGACAAAAGTTCACCGACCTTTCCCTTGCCAGACCGTGGTACGTTCACGTTGGCGAATGTCTGCCGCGGTAGTACATTAATGCTTCCTGACATTCACGTCGAGCCAAATGCCGCAGAATTCTTTGAAATGGCCGAGTTGGGCACGTGCACGTTCGCGATGTCCGTTCTCCCAGTTTCCATTCTGAACCCGTGAAAACTTGCGTGTATGTTGGGGAAGTGTCATCCGATACGGCGCGAAACTTCAGTATGGTGACGAACAACGGTTGTGATGCGAACTGTGTTGGTTTATTCTGAATTGCTAAATTAATGACGCTACTTCACAGCATGAAATTAAGAGCTGGTTATGTTACTAAATAACAAAAAATGATTAATAATTCAACGTCAAATTGATATCGGACCCATTCTTAAAGAGTTCAGAAATGTTATATAGACAAACGTATGTATATATTTAAAAATCAGTACAATATAAAATAAATCAATAATAAAATTGGCTAATCTTCACTGAATGATTGGGTCAGTTTTTGGTAGCTTACACAATGGTTATACATGGATTATACCAGGGCCGTATTAACCCATGGCCGGACCCGTAAGCTTCTAGGCATTTCGTGCCACCTCAGATAATTTAACCTTTTTACCTCACTACAGCTGATAACCTGACCCTGATACAGTAGTTATTAGGCCACAGTACATAACTCTATTATTTTCTCATGTTTCCTGAAGAATTATACTCGTAATGTTTTTATTATTGTTTAAATAAGCATTATCTCTCTCTCTCTCTCTCTCTCTCTCTCCATATATATATATATATATATATATATATATATATATATATATATATATATATAATATGGTTATGAGATTATATATATATGGATAAATACATGTATCACTACGGGGCCTAAAACCATTGGAGCCCAGGGCGCAGGTAACAGTCCTAATATCGGTCTTAGTCCCTAGGCTTCAGCCTAGCCAGCCTATGGATAACACTGTCCTGAGATATGCATCACCAGGGAAATATCCTTCAAACATAGGTAACATTTGGGTTCGAACCCTGATCTGAGGGCGCCTCCGTGGTCTAGCGATAGTGTGTTGGACCACAGATCACTACCACCCGTGTTCGAATCTCGGCGTGGGCATATCTGAAGGTTGTTTCATCTTTGACTTTGCTTCATAAATTTTGGAGGTCGCTCTGCCCATTTAGCCTAACAGGTGCACAAAAGTGGCCGTAAAACATCAATTGTCGTCGTCGTCATCGAACCCTGATCTATAGTTTTTAAGCTCAGCGTTTTATCGATTTTATTATGGGAGCGTCACTACTATTTATTAAAACTAAACTGGAAATGTGTGTATCACTACTGGTCATCCGTTAACACACTTTAAAAATCTGATAATATACGAACAACTGAAAATTTTTAACTTTCCATTTCTGTATTTTACTTCGGAACAAAAACCTCTCGCAATCGAACAAATTGTGAGTAGCGTCAAATCCGGAATATAGAAGAATCCCTAATGTCGATGATCTATGGATTGGCCTTATACATTTCTTTAGTGTTTCTGAGTCGAACTAGGTCAGCGTCTTTTATGCCGAATTCCCCAAACATGGCCGGGGAGCTTGGTATGAATACACAATCGTGTACTTCGGTTAATGTGTGACACGAGCTTGAGAGGACGGGGTCTACAATTCTTGGGCGGGACCAGTTTTATTCAGGGCCGAATAGCTACTCCGATAGTAAGTGGTGTTTACCTCAATAGCGCCGTTCAGTGTGTGGATTTAGCCGTACGGGAGACTGTGCCACAACTAAATGCCAACGCGATAGCTACACGGAGAATGGGATTGCTCTTTATCGGTACGATCTTCCTATGAGACGGTTTGTCCCATTATTTCATTTCACTAGCAGCTAAAAACATTGTATTAGAGAAAGGGCTGCTTTTGAAAAGTGACTCTGTTAAGCTTTCGTCGATATTTCATCGTTAGTATCTGGTACACCTGGGACTTGGTCGGTTTTTTAGATCAGACGTTTGTTTGCCGTTAATCCTGAACGAAGCTGGATCATACTTTCTTATACTGTGTTTATTCTGGTACTATTATCATTACCACGATAACTGCCAATATTACTGTGATTATCGTAAATACTATTACTCGTACTACTACAGCTAGTATTACCGCTTTTACTTCTACTACGACTACTACTACTACTACTACTACTACGACTACTACTGCTACTACTACTACTCTACTACTACGACTACTACTGTTACTACTACTACTACTACTATGACTACGACTA
>JAODUP010000010.1:150000-152500 GCA_025642065.1 Paralvinella palmiformis | reverse complement strand
AGCGGAATAAATTGCCAGAAATGGTACTAGGAGAGGGTCGGTCCTCCGAACGAAGCGTTGGAGTACGAGGCATTTGTGTGCGGGCACCATCCGGCAACTCTTTGTCGGTCGAATAAACGACATACAGTTCGTCCATATTGCATTACGCCGGGACAATGAGACCCTTGTGAGCCAGTTTGTCGCCGAGCTGTTTTATCTCGGCGAGGTATTCATCGGCTGGAACGGCTTTTAATCAACACTCTCCTTACGGGGGGCCAATAAATTGTCGTCTAAGTCATGTGTGGGTGGGGGGAGGGTGACAGTCGGATACGTCTTCTTCATTGTCACTACTCGGCTCATCTTAATGCGGGGAGATGAAGCTCGGCGAAGAAATGTTGATGTTTGAAGATTTCTAATCGTACATTGATCAAGCTATCGATGGAAAACGCTTTAAGAGACTTTATCAGCTCAACGGAGATGTTCTATAGTAAAGAGTTAATTATGGAATATGATCAATATATCTGGTCATCTTATTGGTCAGCATCACTCGACAAACAATCTCCCTGTTGTTCAGTGATAGTAATAGATGTTAGTATACGGATGGTGGAGTTAGAACACACACATGTACACGCACGCACACGCACACACACACGCCAATTTCACTGTTTGGTTCTCTCTTTTTTCGTATCTGATACTAGTTTGTCTTAGTGGCTGTATGACTTTGTAAGTTCCCATTTATATGTTGACATAGCAATTTGTATATACACAAATTATAATGATAATATGATGCCTGAAAGATGCTACCTCATTGAATGAGTGAATATGTAAATGAGTAAGTGCTTTGCTTAGATTCGTTGTTGTTCGTATTTGGGTCATATCACCAAATGTCCATGGCTTTTTGAGACTGAGTTCTATGGAATTTGACGTAATCTGAAATGGCCTAAATCGGGGATAATACTATATATATATATATATATATATATATATATATATATATATATATATATATATATATATATATATATTTCACTTTTCTACAGTAAATTTCAGTTGAGCGAACATCATTACGTCCGACGTTACGTCAGACAATTAGGTCACATAAAAGGAAGCGAAATAAATAAATTAACAAAGAAAGATAAGAAAGAAGCTAAAACAATTTAAAATACAATAAAAACACAGCGAAAGGCGTTTTAGGGCTTTTTAAAGGTAACTATTTGACGTAACCCAGTTTACGTCAAAATCACGCACGCACATACCCCCATTTATATAGCAATGAGCGCCCATCGAATGCCTTTAGACTACCTTCATATTATGCCAATAACAATTAATGGCCTCTCGTCGTGGCGTGCCACTTAACCCGAAGCCGCACACATCCGCTGATAGATAGAAATTAAATGCTGTAGCCGAGAGTGTCGTCATTTAGCCGACAGAACATTTTGCGCCAATTTGACGTCGATATGTTTTGTCGCCTTGGGGGCAGCACTGCGCCGGAACGGACAACGCCACGTCGTCTCTCCGCTAAGTGTTCGCCTAGATTCGCCTAAATTGAATTCCTGCAGCCGGTCGTGGCCATTTAACGCGAGGGCAATTCCGTCGCCGGATGCCGTTTTGAAAGGGTCGAGAAACGTTGTGGCGAAAGGCCCTGCAATACGGCGAACCATTGCATCGCCGGCGGTAGGCGCCATTGTTGCGAGTCATGGGGCTCGATACAATGGGATGTCTCACTGGACAGCACGTGACCGCCGACGAGACTGTTATACGGCCAGATCGCGCCACCATATCCATTCCACTACAGCAAAATGATGTTGTCCGACTCCTCCGGTCGTAAGGGTCGGTAGTGTGGCGAGGATTGGAGAAGGGGGGGGGACTGTTTATTCACGTCATTCACTGGGTGGCTTGGCGCGAAAATTGCCATTAAACGTTGGCACCTGCGCGTACTAGCTCGCGCTAAACACGCTCCTGAATTATCGCCCATAACAATTATCGATTTAGGGGTATGGTTACTGGATAGTTTTCGATTTTGCGGACGCGTTTTTCTCAGATTTGGTTCGCGAATTGTAGGCCCCAATGACAAGAACAACAATAACGACAACAATAACAACAACAACAACTACAACAACAACAACAAACGGTAAATTCTTAAGCGATGGTCGAGATAAGTCTAGTTTTTATTTCTGTCCGTTATTCAAGATGTTATATTGTTGGTTGGCAGCCATTTTGCTGGCGGATAAATTAATTTCCCCGAGGACAATTACGTCATCGGGAGATCGGGGGGTGGAGAGGAGGGGGGGAATAAAACATGCCGGAGTAACCAACTTCGTCACCGAGGCGACACCTAGTGAAGAGCGGAGTATCCGCACGATAGTGGTGGGGTGGTGCCTACTGCTGGACGGAACTCCCGCGTAACTACTCTGACGTCATCGGTCAGCCATATTAACTAGAAGCCGGCCAGAGTAAGCGATGAGAGTTTGAACTGGTGTTATTCTTCACCAAGTAAATGACAACCAATTACCAAAGGGAG
>JAODUP010000010.1:125000-147500 GCA_025642065.1 Paralvinella palmiformis | reverse complement strand
GAGCTACTACTATTAACATTGTTTGGGTAAGAATATTACTGCTACAATAACAATAACAACAGCAACAACAAGAACTACTACTAGTACTATTATTGGTGATATTACTACTGCTAATAGTACTACGACTAGGAGTTGATGTAGTAGTAGTAGTAAGTAGTAGTAGTAGTAGTAGGCAGAAGCAGCAACCGAAACAACAGTAGTTATAAGAAACAACTAAAAACAAGCGACCCAATAAATCTCACTCACTCACTCACTCACTCACTCACTCACTCACTCACTCACTCACTCACTCACTCACTCACTCACTCACTCACTCACTCACTCACTCACCACTCACTCACTCAACCACCTTCCCACTCACTCACTCACTCACTCATTCACTCACTCACTTTACCTGTAGAATCATTCGTTCACTGAAATGGTTGATCTATTTGAACTGTATCTGTATACTGAATAGTTAACATTATCTTGAGCTGAAAACAAAGATATGCACTACTACTACTACTACTACTACTACTACTACTATTACTACTACTATACCACCACCACCACTACTACTACTACTACTACGACTACTGTAGCAATATAAGCCTATGATTTTATATAGCACAGATTTCTAATGAAGTTGCCAAAAGTTAATACGTTTTATGGATGTGACAAAATAGTGGAATATTAATCTTATTTAAAATATAATTTGTATCTAAAATTTAAAATTGTTATCGAATTATTTTCTTTGTTTGTGGCGGAGTCGCCTCAGTGGTCAAATTGGTAGCACGTTGGACCATAGATCACTACCACCTGAATTCGAATCTCGGCGTGGGCATAAGCTGAAGGTTATTTCATCTTTGACTTCGCTTCATTATCTTTGTAGATCGCTCTGCCCATTTAGCCTAGCATGTGCACAAAAGTGGCCGTAGAACACCAATCATCATCGTCTTTGTTTCTGGCAGGTCGTTAAAATAATTGAATTATCAGATTAACGGCCCGGATAAATCAAATTACTGGCTTATATATATATATATATATATATATATATATATATATATATATATATATATATATATATATAATACCTCCAATTTACGTACCAATATATACTCTCCACGCAATCTGCCTGCTTCTAGTATATGGCGTCCCACTCGCAGGGTTATATGTGACGTCACAACAAGGTATTAGCCCAAGAAATTTATAGATTCATATTTGCTGCCCACGAGTCTGTAGTAAATGTTCTAGCGTCTCTTCAACTTATAAATCAGTATATGTGGTACTAACATCCCAGAATGTCATGCATATCGTCTTAGCTGTGATGTTTCTAGTTTGTATATTATAATAATAAATCACAGATACAGTCTTGCCATGCGGGTTTAATCTCTAACATACCCGTTTCCTGTTTTCTTGCAATTCTAAATAGCAACATTAAAATCGTCGATAACATTAATTACGAACTGTTGTGGATTGACAACGTGACACTAGCAACCTACAGGTTCATGTATTCCCTTCGTCCAACTCACATTTCGGCCCTATACACATTAACCAACCAATTTAGAGGCTAACATATGTCATGCCGTCAACTTGCAGGCTCATCTGTATTATACACTAACAGCTCTGTGTATTTTATCCAATCGACTTAGAAGCGCAATTTTTCTATGGTTCCAATTTACCAATCACGCTAACCGTGTCACAAAACTACGGTTCCCAAATCGTGACACCAAGGTCGCAGAAAGGAACCACTAAATACTGGGTCCCTTGGAAATGTGTTTACTTCGTGATAAACATGGTGAATCACCCGAATGTTGGAGATGTCTGATCTGATGTTTTTCTCAACCCGTCAATATTTCTCTCGCCTTTTGGTCTAACTTCATATTCGTCTTAAGGTCCACGTTATGTGCTCGGAGTACAAATAAGTAACAAACATCAACATCATAACGAGTCAGTTTGTCTGACGTCATGTCTAGAATATTTACTTGGCGCGATGGAGAAAACTTGCAACGGAATATTATCAGCGGGCTGATGAATACATGGAATCTAGACACACCCGCGGTTTTATTGGCGGCTGCACACAAGCTGCATCTGCTCACTCACTCACTCACTCACTCACTCACTCACTCACTCACTCACTCACTCACTCACTCACTCACTCACTCACTCACTCACTCACTCACTCATACCACCACCACCACCACCACCACCACCACCACCACCACCACCACTCACTCACTCACTCACTCACTCACTCACTCACTCACTCACGCAGCGATAGAGAAAGGGGGATGAAGGGAGGGGGAGAGCGAAGTGGAAGGAGGGAGGGGAATGAATATATATATATATATATATATATATATATATATATATATATATATATATATGGAGAGAGAGAGAGAGAGAGAGAGAGAGAGAGAATCTCAATCGCCTCACTCATAGTAAGGTTAACTACATAACTCTAGCACCTGGGTTCAAAGACCGTTTGCGCTATGCCTGAAGGATGTTTCATCTTTCAATTTGCCTCATTACTTTTAGAAGAAAAGTCGGTACATTTAGTAGCTTATCGTATACGCAAAGTTGGCCTTAAAACCTTTACATTTACGCACAGATTTACGGACTGACTAAAATCTTTAAATGATGATCTTAACACCGATATAAATATAGGCAGACAGACAGGCGGAAAGACAGACAGACAGACAGAAATACAGACATACAGAGAGACAGACAGACAGACAGAAGACAGACAGACAGACATTCGGATAGACATGCACACGGATACCAACTTATGGACAGACGCCTGGAGAAGTATATGAAGTAACCATGAACCAAAACAAGCGAAGAAAAGAAAACCAGTTACACATTGTCCACAGGGAATGGGGGGAAAAAGGAAGACACTTGGCAGGAGAATGGCAATAATTTAGAGGCCATTAAAGGTCATTGTCTACTAAAGATAAGGTCGACAAGAACGTTGTTGTCCAAGACACCAAATCCTTCCATACTCAAATAATCGTTAGTTCCTCATCGTGATTACCACAGTGGCCACCAGATGGCGGCATACTAGCTAAAAGCCCCGAACACCTCGGCCAGTCTTACGGACGTTGTCTTCTTCATTAGCCGGATTCCGCCAATTTGGCGCCAACCAGAGGGCGTAATCAGCGAATCTGGGAGCGGACGAACGGACGGACGGACGGACGGACGAGCGGACAGCCATCTTTCGTCTTCAGTTTCTCTTCTCGGTAATTGGCCGAAATTGACCCTTATCGACAGCGACCTCGTCAAACTGGCCTGCCACTAGAGTGCGCCACCGTCGAGCGTCGAGCAGAAGGGAAACGGTGTCGGTGAGTGTGACTAATTCTCTGGTCGGAGACGATCTATCCGGCCACGCCGAGCTCGATCCAGAACACTTACCTGTCAGCGAGGCTTCTGGCTTGAGATTTACCTCTGGTCAGTTGTTGTTAGGGAGACGGACGGTCGAATATTGAGTTTCTCTCTGTAATAATGATATGTGTATGTATCTATGTATGTATGTGTATATATGTATGTATGTATGTATGTACGTATATATATATATATATATATATATATATATATATATATATATATATATATGTGTGTGTGTGTGTGTGTGTGTGTGTGTGTGTGTGTGTGTGTGTGTGTGTGTGTGTGTGTGTGTGTGTGTGTGTGTGTGTGTGTGTGTGTGTGTGTGTGATAACATCTTGAAATAGGGTGACTAGAGTCATGGGGTGCAGCTGATTGATGTGATGTAGGCTAAATGTTTTATTATCGGAGGGACAACGAGCGCGAACTAGCTGTTCTGATACGTATATCTGGTTAAATTTTTATTTTAATAACAAAATTGTTAATTTTCTATTTTGTTATATAATTATAATTACAGATTTATTAATTTTGTTCACACTAAATTAGTTATGATATTTATTTTATGTCATTGTGAGGTTAACGGGATCAATTAATTTCCTGAGGTGCGTGGGGGGGGGGGTAATTATAAAGTTGAAGTTGCCCTCATCCTCATAAGCGTGGTCATGTTATAAATATGAATTGGATACGAGTGAGTGTTTGTGCGATATCCCGAATGCATGTAAACGTACGGTGTACCAGTTATTAGCGTTCGTTTCGAACATACGTATTACACGTAATATTTATATCATTATTATGCACAGGATACGCGTCTTCACCGGAAGTTGCAAAACAAAAACAAAACAAAAAAGAAAAACGAAATATCCTCTAATCTGGATTAACTCTTCCCGCTCGGAATAATATCTTGTATCTCTCAATTTATTTAAATCTTTATGATTACGTCATCATTCTCAACATATTACAACTTCTGGGGAAAGGTGTTGGAGTAGAACTTCACTAGTCTGATGAATCCACGTATCCAGATCATTCGGTATATTTCTTATACGGTTGTTTAATATGGAATTTTCTGTGTATCTTCTGTATACAATAGTACTAATGTATATCATGGATACATTGGTATAGCCGTTTAGTAGTCAGTGACATTAATTACTGGGTGATGACATATATAACTTGTGAAAACCGGTCACTTGTCTAAACCAGGCGCCCCTGCACTGCGCTACAAACATCCACGTTCTGGGTTCGAACCCTATTCGTTACCGTCTTTGTGGGACCTCATCTTGGGGAATAACCCCTCGCCAATGTAGTTCAGATGTGACCAGCGCCCGAGGCTAACAAACTCACTCACTCTCTTACTCACTCATACTCACTCACTCACTCACTCTCCTGTCTTCCTGTCGTCACAAGCTGTGCCGTTTATGTTTTTATTTTCATATTAGTATTAAATAAATAATAATAATAATAATAATAATAATAATACTTTTAAAATATCCACCCCTGACACACGCACGCACACTCGCACTGACACACATATGCACGCACGTATACACGCACGCATATACATACACACATCCTTCACACATGTACACATACGTCAATATACAACGTATGCATAATTACTGCGAGAGACACAAACAAACAAATTCCCAAAGAGAAGATTATTTAATTTCACGTAATCTATTTTACAATATGGAGGGTACTATCACTAATGATCTGAAATGACTCAATCACTCATTCCGCGTCCTCATTGTACCAGATAATTCTATGTTCTCCATCACCTCGTCTTAGTTACATCATCAGTACCAGCATTCAGCTAACGTTATAACATCTCCTCAGACAATGAACATCCCTAATCCAAGTTGCGAACAAATTGATTCTTAAATACTTAATGTTTAGCTCGACATCCTCATCACGACTGAACACCAATGATCTACCACTGTGTGCAGTGACCACCCAAATGATCCGCTCTAAAGTTACCCTACACCATCAACACCCAGTTAACCGCCCTACCTCCTCTACACCGTAACGCCCACCCATTCAAGGTCATGCTCTAATTCTCCTTGTTGCCAGTCGAGGTCATTCACAAATCAGTCGTAATCACTTCCTTAACTGCCTGTTCACAGATCAACCTTAATACATCCCGTTATACCACCAGCCGAACTCCTCATCACCATCCCTCATACGACCCCTAGCGACATCAGTACGAACTAAGGATGTCGCTAATTCTCGGTATAACGTGGCTTGGTAAACTAATCCGTGTCTCGGTGATGTTTGTCATCTTAAGAAACGGACTCCATCCCGTTATTACCTCGTCATCTGGAGTGAATAGATCTATTATCTTTAATGGACATTACGATGTTGAAATATCAGTGTGAAGACTGCACCGGGATTTCCACCCACCAGCCTTCCCACAGTTGGGTAGCAAATCTATCCACCCTTACCCATCCAACCAACACGCATGGTTACACTACAGCGTGTCTGAAGCATGCCTTACATATCCCTATATAGCCTGTGGATGTATGATGTAGAGCAGACACGAGCGTCCAGAACTTGAATACCCAGAAGTAGAGCATCCATACGTAGGGCACTTATAAGTAGAGAGCACACGTGAAGAATGGACAAAAAAGTTATATCATCTTTTAGATAAAATCGGACATGGATCGTCTCATCTCCCCCTCCCCTCAATTCGATATTTTAATGTTAATCCAGAAGCCAAACGAACTACCAACGAATTATTAAAAAATACTGGTAATCAACAGACAGTTATTTATGTTAAATCAGTTCATAAAGTGTCATTTTCAATTTTTGTTATGATTTTTTAATTGTTTCAATTAGTTCCATTTTTTAAGCGTGAATTCTCCAATCATAAATCATGATTTTATCAGTAAGCTGATCGGTAATAAGTAAAAATTAGACGCATTATTAGGGACATTTTAGCTCCCTCTTTAATTAAATGTAGATTTTTGCGTTTTCACTGATTATTACTGTGATGGGTTTTTTTTTGGGGGGGGGGGATGTGGGTGAAATGATCTCTATTATCTACTGAAGTACACGTGTTTTATTGATGTTTTGTTTGTTAGCTATCTGTAATCTAACGCGTGACAACAAATAAACATCATTTGATTGTTTGTCTCTGATTAAGTGACTCCCAGTTTAAGAGAAGGCCAAACCATATCGTCTCCACGTAGCACCATATCCCCTTGTCCAATACACAGCCGCACGCACGCACGTATACACGGCCACAGCCCCTCCCTACACGCACACACGGACACGCTTGCCCCTGTTCCAAAGAAGAAGAAAACATATCTAAGCCAGCCTTCTTCGTGTTTTAATTAAGGATATCCAAGCCCACAACAGCAGTAACATGCTACTACCAATATTATCAAATGTACGACGAGTACACGATGTCGAACTTACTCAATAAATTGAAACGCAATAGAACTGTAAAGCTGTAGATAATATACCGGTAGATGATTAAAGCAATATGAACAAGAAAGAACATTATATGTTGTGATTTATGACTGACAACAATCGTATGAAGTGGATTTAAAATTTGATTAGTTTGTCTGAAATAAAAACATCTACGATTTCGATGTGAATGTGAGATATAATAAATTGTAGAAGCCGCTGAAGAACAAGTGAGGATTGGGACTTCGAAAATTAGCATTATAATTATGTCTTTCTTTGCAAGAACTGAATGTATTAACATAGAAATTATCGTTCCTTCATATGACTGAGGAAACCTTTAAGGAGCATCTTTTTCGTCCGCTTTATCGAAGTTCCGGTTAACTGAGAACCGGTTACTCGAGGGTTGACTGTATTCGGTTTATTATTACTGTTACATATACATATTTACAGTATGTTAATTCATTGGTAGCTGTATTACAATATTCAAAGATATATTTCCCAAATGTTTGTAATCATTTTAATACATTATGAAGAACTTCATTATCTCAGTTTCTAAATTACGAATCTGGAATGCTAAATCCAAAAAATTCCACCTTTCTAGATAATCCAATCTTTAGTACCAGCCCCCCCGTCACCCCCCCCCCCTTCCCCAATATGAGATTTCAAAGCCATATATCCACTGTTTAAAATAACATTTATCATATTCCTTGACCCGTTTAGTACATCTCAAAGAGTTGGATTCCAATTGCCAATTCCCAAATAGGAGACACTAAATATTGACAGGTCCGGAAGCTGATGGTCTCCTCTAGGTATCGTTATCTATGGTATTCTTAACTCTCATAAAACAGGAATCCTCCAAAACCTTCTAAAGTCACCAATTTTCCACAACCCGGAGCGATAGTCTACAATCTGAAGTCCCCACCCTCCGCCCTTATCCATAGTCCAAGCCCAATCCGGATAGCACCAACTCAAACAGACAATATTCCCAGATGTTGAGATTATCGGAAGAAGTCGCTTGTTTGACACGCGAGTTCGGCGCCAAGAAGGGGCCGTTAAGCGTCCCACCACAGATCCCGAAGCTAATCCCCCAAACAAATCCGACCCCCTCCCCTACCATCGCTGAAGAAGGCGCATTTAGAAAATTATCTGATCAGAATGGAATAGCTTCGTCTCTGGCTAAAGATCTGCACTGTCAGGAAAAAAATCAATTGTGATACTAGCCAGGATCGTTGTCGTCAAGAAACACGACGTTTGGTGGGTGGGTGTTTGTTAGTGGGTGATTGTTCGGGTGGGTGGTTTAGTTCTAGTTCGTGGAGATTGGCGGGGGGATCCTCTGACACCGCGTAGTGGGTCCCGTGAGGAGAGGGGGGTGCCACCGGGAAGAAGAAATATGGACCGCATAAAGATAAGAAACACCCTCGGTGTCCTGTCATACGCGACCCCGCATCCCCATCACCGGGGTAGGGATGGTGCTAGTGGGGGATGGGGGGGGGGGGGGTTGATTGAGGACGATTGGTCGGAATGAAAGATGGCCTTATCTGTTCGGATCTCCCATATTCATCATAATTCCTATTACTGGCTTGTCGACCGGGCTGGCGGGATTCGGTGGGATTTCGTGGGATCGTCAGCTGGTTCGGTCCCAGGGCACGACCTAACATGGGATTGGCGCCGCGATCTGGCCAAGAGAACGCTATCGATTGATCGATCGTTGTCTTATTGAGATCAGGAGGAGGAGGAGGAGGGGGAGAGAGAGAGATGTTTTCACGCTGAAGATGACGTTTACGGCGTCGAATTGTGTTGGTCTTTGGTCGATGGTAGCATTGATGTTAAAGGCTTGGTGTTTGGTGATGTACTTTGGACAATAAGTCTAGTAGTAGGGATTATGTGTGTGTGTGTATTTCACACACACATACCCCCCCCACACACACTGGTGAGGGACTGGTGAGACATTACACATGTCTCAGCAAGAAAAGTCGCCACTCTGGATTCAGTCCCCTGAAGAAACGTCCAGAGTTTGAATTCACGGTTCGAGATTCTCTGTGCCTGTGCCTTATTATACACAGCTAAAACACACACACACACACACACACACACACACACACACACACACACACACACACACACACACACACACACACACACACACACACACACACACACACAAATGATGGCACTGATTAAGAGCATTAAGAATTAAACCTATAGAAACCCAAACCCATAGAAATATATATATATATATATATATATATATATATATATTTCATTAAGTTATATGTTGTTGTTATGTCTCTTTTCATACACACTCAAAGCCAAGTGGTTAGAGTATTGCACTACAGACTTCTAGGTTATGAGTTCGAATTCGACCGATTCCTGTGTTGGCGGGATGTTTCCCTAAGGAGTCACCGTAAATGAAACAACCACTCACTCACTCACTCAATCACTCACTCGCTGTTGTTACGTCTCGGGAATTCTTTAATCTTTGGGAAACGGACCATCTGTTGTCAGCATTTGGTAAATACATCAATCCAGTGATACATTTAACTACCTTTAACATCGTGTACGCATACAAGATGTTTAATTTAACATTGTAAGTTGCCGTAAATCGTTATTTTCTCTCACTTATAAAGAAACCTGTACATGTTTTAAAACGTTGACCCCGAATATGCTAATCTCGGCAGTGAATAAAATAGCATTGGCACAGAGAACATCACAAATACTGATTACGTCATCCGCGAACTTCACTAAGGTACTTAACCCAGAAACTGTTTAATATTGAGATGTTCTGTCTCGAATTAGATTTTGTCAAACTGATGAGGATTCAATATAATGTGTTTACGTACACGCGCATGCGCGGGCCCTTGTGTGTGTGTGTGTGTGTGTGTGTGTGTGGCTGTATGTTATCATGGCTGTATGTATGTTTGCAGTGAGCATAACATTACTGTATTGTATAAAGACAGTGATGTTATAAGGTTGGTAAAGTCCTCAATGGTATAGACAATTGATTACATCAGGTATACCTTCCAAAGATTATGTATACAGATAAAATCATGCCTCAGTGTTTTAATGGCTTCTCATCTCGGAATATATCAGTTACACGTGATTTGGTTGTTATCACCACGTTATCACAGAAGGTGACACTCTATCCCAAAATATATCACTTCGTTAAAGGTTTTTGAAACTACATTTGCTTTCCAATTAAGGAATTGATGATTGAGTAACAGGTTAAATAAGGTTATTGCACCAAAATGGCTTTGATTCAGTTGACAAATAACTGAGTTCTATGTTTTGGACCTGTCTGTGGCATTTGATACAGTCGGGTTTAAAAAAATCACTAAGGTATATCACATATTATCACACACAAAAGGACTGTCTATGCAAATTGGCAAGCATTCCGTCATCTTTTTGTGTCAGAAAAGAAGCGCGTCGATATGAACTATTAGGCTAGATTAAGACGATATTATAAGACCCGTGATGTTATCACGATATATGTAAACCTTGTGGGTATAAACGTTGTAATAATATTGTACTTAACGTCACTACTCTGTGCGGTCAGAGCGATCCATGTAAACACTAAGAAAAACCATACGTAAATTCACACATATTAATGACGTCACTACACAACTCTGTACGAGGAACTTATCAAGTGAATCGAATATTCTTAAGGATACTTGATATAATACTGGATCACTACTCGAGAACTGAATTTCTGCTTTAGTCTAATTAAAATATCCACGTATTGTAATGGCTTTGGCGTTTAATGAAATGACAGTTATAATAAACTTAATGTAAGAAATCGCTGCCGTTAATCTTATCCGATGTTATAAAAGAAATTATAAATTTCGTAGTAGAATGAAGATGTACGAAGTATCGCTTTTAAACTCACGATTCGTGACTGTTTGTGGTCGTCTTATCTTTGAAGTTGGTGATTCGAGATAGTTTTTTGTTGGGAAAAAGTGGCTATTCCCGATTCGGCTCAAAGATAAAACATTAACATATTATAATTAACCTTTATTTGCATCCATTTTAGACAAGTCGCCAAGCAAACTGCTGACAGATAGAAATATCGAAAAACAGACATAACTAACTAACTAAATAACTATAACTATAACAATAACTATAACTATATATTATATATATATATATATATATATATATATATATATATATATATATATATATTTGCGCAAACGCGCATACACCAACGCCACTCACATGAGTAGGGATATATATATATATATATATATATATATATATATATATATATATAGAGAGAGAGAGAGAGACAGAGGGAGGGAGGGAGAGATAGAGGGAGGGGGGTCTCGCCCTTACAGGCCTTTGGCAAACAAGCTTTATTGTAACAATCAATTACCAGGGAAGTGAAGGTGGCGCCACTAACCGTCCCCGACGAGGCAGCCGACGGATAAAATTCCCCTAACAAAGTCCAGCGCACACTTTTACGCTAATGAGATCAGCTTCTGGACAACCGAATACGGCGGCAGCCATGACGAAAATGGCCCTGATTCCTAGGGGTCGCCACCGGACAATTATTTCCAATTATGTCCCCTAATAGGGACCTTTCACGTTGATGTAAGGAGACGACCCGCTGGTCACGTGGTCAGCATCTTCGGCGCGGGGTACCGGGATCCCGTTTTCTACCAGCGGCTGAGCACGATTGTGCGAATGTTCCTAATTCTAATGGTCGAATTTACTCCGGTCAAAACAAACATGGCTGACGATGTTACGGTCACGTGCCGATCTCGTGGCTCGAATGTCTCGCTGAGCCGGCGGTGGCGTTTTGCTTTCGGGAAATTACGACGATTGATTCGTCGTATCCATCGATTTGTTTGCACACGGAGAGCCTCGTTGCGGCGATTACACAGATCCGAACCTGGCGGTGCTGGGTCACCAAAATGGGACAGCGCTAAAAATTCCGGCGCGCGCGCGCAGGTGCCTGTGTGCGTGACCAGTCTCATCCTGCATCAAATGTTCGATTTCCACTTTGATAATTGTTCGTCGTTCATTGACGAGAGACGTTCGGAAACAAGATCCGGATTGGGATTACAAATATTTGTTCCTTTATTCAATCGACTCCGATTTCTCGTGGCGTAAAAAAATTGGGTGAGAATTACATCGATTTTTGGTTGAGACTAAGTTAGAAGAGGTCGCGTGTTAACAAGGATAACCATATTGAAGGGGTATGGATTGGAGACATGTCAATAGATAGATGGATAGATAGATAGATAGATAGATAGATAGATAGATAGATAGATAATTATATATATAGGATAAGTGAATATATTCTCGGGCTAGTCTCATTTAAAACATAGGGCTGAGAGTCAACCTCCTCGGATACCATCCCAAAGGTATATATATATATATATATATATATATATATATATATATATATATATATATATATATATATATATATATATATATATATATATATATAGAGAGAGAGAGAGAGAGAGAGAGAGATAGTGAGCGAGAGAGAGAAGGAGAGTGAGAGAGAGAGAGAGAGGAGAGAGAGAGCGAGAGAGAGAGAGAGAGAGAGAGAGAGAGAGGAGCGAGCGCCCGAGCGAGATAGAGAGATAGAGTGAGAGATAGCAAGTGAGAGGGAGAGAGAGAGAGAGAGAAGAGAGAGAGAGAGTGTGGTGGTGTGTGTGTGTGTGTGTGTGTGTGTGTGTGTGTGTGTGTGTGTGTGTGTGAGTGAGTGAGTGAGTGAATGAGAGAGCGATAGCGAGATAGAGACAGAGAGAGAAAGTGAGTGAGAGAGCGATAGCGAGAGAGAGAGAGAGTGATAGGGTAGAGAGTGTTTATGGGAGAGAGAGAGAGAGAGAGATCATCACATCATATATCTCTCTTATTAACCCAAACATTTCGTTGCCGGACAACGGAAAACAAATAAAAACAAAGAGCTAATCGACTTATTTACCGACGATCAACCGACTTCATCTTAGAAGCAGAAAGCGATAAATAACTCGTCCCCAATATCCAGAAGTGTTCTGGATACTTAGCAACACTCCGGCCGCAAAGCTCCGGGATCATTCACCCGCCATAAAATATCTCTTTTTGTTTTCAGCCGGTTACTCAAGAAAGATTCTTGTCAATATTATGTGAGAAATTGACCTTCTGCTTGATGTTACCGTGTTATTGTCTTATCAGCTCAGGTGCGCATCGAGCAGAAAAGCGCCGCCGTACTACGTGGGAAAGGAGACGCAGCCGCATGCGCTCACACGCGTACGTCTATTGTCTGGCCGAACGTGTTAGCGCATGCCATTATCACTGGCTCAGTGGTTAGCGCGGTCGGCTAGAAAGTGGAAACTTCTCGATTCAATTCGGCCCCTGGTCTTTCACGATTTCATTTGTTATCTCAGCCGCAAATAAATAGATATTCGTGGATTATTGTCCATAATGCATTCAGGATGATCCACTTAAAACAACATATCTCACAATCAACTCACCTTTGTAAAAGTAGATGTTGTGATGTTGAGTAGAGTTTAGTCGTTTAGTCTGGATGCGTGTCTCACCTGAGATAAATGGCCGAGGCGAGTCTGCGTCGAGAGACAAATCCTACGAACGCAGGCATGAGATGGATTCGAACCCCAAAGCTGAATGTTTGCAGCAGCGGAACTCTAACCCTCGAGCTCCGATGCGGGGAATTAATGAGACCGAATGCCCAGATCCAATATTAGAATGTAAACCAATATAAACATGAACAAGGGGTTAATAGTCAGAAGTAAAGGCTATAAATTACTTTGGGTATTGTTGGTCTATTTGAATAATAACAAAGAAAGTCATAAAATTGATATATATCTATTATATCTCTTTATGGCTTGATTTATATACAGCCACGAGTGTCTGAGTCAAGATATCCGAATAGAAATATAACTTACGGTATAATAATAATAATAATAATAATAATAGTAAATGATGATGATTGATGTTTTACGGCCACTCTTGTGCACAAGGTAAGCTAAATGGGCCGAGCGACCTCCAAATGTAATGAAGCGAAGTCAAAGACGAAACAACCTTTAGATATATCAAGGCCGAGACTAATAATAATTTGTATTATTATTACTATTATTATTATTATTATTATTATTATTATTATTATTATTATTACTATAACAATATACTAATGCACCCTAGTTGAAGCTGGTAGCGTATTGCACTGCAGATTTCCATGTTGTGGGATTGAATGACTGTGTTGTCTGCAATTATGGGATGTTTCATAAGCCAATAAAGGCCGTAAGATCCTAGTGTGACAAATGCCAGTGCTGAATATATCACACACCCATCCAATTAACTACTTATCATATCCAGGTGATAAAGGTAGTAACAAAACAAATGCATTTTTACCTTTTTATAGTTAATTCGGTTCGAACACTTCTATGCAGTAATTTCACAGCTAATAACACTGATAATTTCCCAGATAATTTCACGGGGTTTGTGGAGCCTTTTAGACCAGCTATCTCTCATCCTATGTTACTGGACATATAGGGTCTTTGACGACCATTATATTCAACAACAGCTTATTGTAAACATCGTGAAACAATTGCAATGAAGTGTTTTATAAGCATACACCAGGGTGACGATTTGGTGTTTTAGGGCCACGTTTGTGCACATGGTAGGCTAAATGGGCCGAGCGACCTCCAAAGGTAATGAAGCGAAGTCGAAGACGAAACACCCTTCTCAGATATGCCAACGCCGAGATTTGAACACGGGTGGTAATGCTCTCTGGTTCAACACGCTACCGCTAGACCACTGAGGCGGTCTGGGATCTTGCCAAAGTAAGGGTGCCTTTGGTTCGATTTACGACCATCAACTGGGCTGTTCAGTTATGAACTGCTTACCAGTGTAGATACTTCATCAGGATGCAGTCTTGACGACACAGAAGAACATTGGTATAGTCAAGAGAATACGTTATTATTGTATGCTAAAATATTTTATAAGGATCTCATGTAACATACAACACGGAATAACTGAGATGAAGATTTGTAGGACAACCAGCTTTGTTTATTATTTATACTTTGCTATCCAGGTTAAATAATTTACTAACGTATATACATACGACTTCTGTACTGACTGTACTGCATGTACAGTCTTGGCACCTGATAGTGAAGAGTTGATACTGAACATGACCGCGGCCATCAATAGAGACCATGCTATTATTAGATTATTATAAATCGTGCCATTATTAGAGAGCGTACCACCATTAGAGATCATGCCAGTATTAGCGATGGTGCCATTATTAGATATCGTGTGATTAGTAGAGATCGTGCCACTATTAGAGTCTATGCCATTATTAGAGATCCTGCCATTATTAGATATCGTACCATTAGTGGAGACCGTGGCTTTATTAGAAACCCTGTCATTATTAGAGATAATTCCATTATTAGAGATCGTCCCATTATTACATATCGTCCCATTATTGCAGACCGTCCCATTATTACAGATCGTCCCATTATTATAGATCGCTACAACATTACAGATCGTCCCATTATTACAGATCGTCCCATTATTCGCGTATTACTGCAAGGCCCTTCACTTATCCACCAAATGTTATTTCTTTGCGGAATAACTTCACTAACACTTCATTTACAACCTCTTATGGTTAGTGTCGCATTTTGAGGGCAATAATTAAAACAAAGTTGGCATTAATCTGTCACACACTGATTAATGTATTAAACAGACATTTGATGAAATCAACCAAAAGTCACATCTTTGTACAAAACAAATTGTAGAGTTTGTCTTCGGGGCTTTCCGAAAATAACCAAAGTTGAGTTGAGTTGCTTCCACTCTTGGAGCTGGACACGTCTGGGACATATGGCTGAGGGGTGTCTGGAAAGGGAAATCAAATCCCACAAACACAGGTATGGGTAGGATTTGAATTTCGCAAACCAAAGTAATTCATGTTTTTGCAACATAAAACTTCGATTCGGTAAAAGTAATGTCGCCGTTTTTGCCTCTGTTCATATTTGGAAAAGGTGGATCATATCGGGTAGAATCTCCGTACAAACAGATCGATAAGACGATAGTAGATTCAGCAAAGAGAATAAAAACCAAACCAACAACAAAAGGATTATCTTATCTGTTTTTTTCTTCTTCTGAGGTTAGCTAGAACACAGCTGTATAGTACTCTGTTAGCAAGCGTCGCATTTCATCGACATCGTAACAATTAGTGCAAAACTACCGAATGTCTACTTATTTAGATATATATATATATATATATATATATATATATATATATATATATATATATATATATATAATATAGTATATAGATAGATTGAGAGAGGGGAGGGAGGGAGGGAGAGAGAGAGATATTCGTCCACAATATTACCGAAACGCTGGGTGAGAAATTAAATCTTCTCTGCTATTAGTGCAAGGTCGTTGGAGACAATGAGAGTGACAGTAGGAAGGCCGTTAGCTATTCTCACCGTCATAATGGAGCGAGTGTTCTCATCCATTTGGACAATTCTCGTTTTGACTTCTTCCGAGGCGAGAGGCTATAATCGGCCAAATGTGAATCATTTCAGTCGGGAATCAACTAGCGTAGCCCGGGATGTCGGTGTATCTTGCTGTGGTCGGCTGACATTAGCTGTGCAGCTGATATTAGCTGGTCAGCTGATATTAGCTGACATTAGCTGGTCAGCTGATATTAGCTGGTCAACCGACAGTTGTCTTCGGCGAGCCCAGTTATTGTTTAACCGAATGACCTCAGATGTAAGCCATGCCAGGCAGAGCACAACTCTTTCATTCTTATATCACCTCCCCTCTCATTCTCATTCCAGCCTCCCCCCCCCTCTCTCTATCCCTCTCCCCTCACCCTCTCTCTATTAGCCCATTCAGACAGCATTCACACATGAATTGCGATCGATAAGCTGTGAAAATCACGCTAATTTTCAGCGGGTGCCCCATCCATGCTAGACGAGACCCATCTAAACCCGTTCCGGGAGGTAATTGTCGAATCTGTGCAATTTACGGTGTACTGGACTTGTGGCTAATTGGCAAGGGGTGCACGAGCTAGTGTAGCGGTGGGTGGGGGGTAGGGAGTAAAAGGGGGTAATCAATTTGGTAGCGCATTCGGGTTTCTTGTATGTATTATGATGTATGTTGATGATCTGTCTGAGGTGGAGTGGATGTATGGACGCATGGTTAAGCGAATGAATAATGTGTTTGTTCTTCAGCTTCGAAAATATGTACGTGTTTATGTCTGTTTTGGGCGTAATAAATATGATTCCACGAATGTGTTTTACCAATTTAGGCGCGTAAATCCTGTCTCACTGCGTGTGTTTGTGTGTCTAAGTGTAGGTGTTGATGTTTATGGGGGCGTGTCTGAAAAGTTGTTTATCTCATTATTGGAGAATGTGAACATCTATGCAAGAATAAATGTTTATGCATAAGTTTGTCCTTGTTTGCTGGAACTAATTAGTTCATTCATTCATTTATTCATTCATTCATTCATTTATTCATTCGTTTGTGTATTCAATAATTTTTCCAATAAGCTACAAAATGTTCTGTAAGACTATCCCGTACACTAAAGGCATTACTCAGCAAGTCTCTTTCGCGGGGGGCATTCGACCGTACATTGAGTCAATTTCCCAATATTCTCCACCGACTTTACACAGACTCTTCTCGTAATAATCGACGAAGAGCTTTGACTTCTCCTCGACACGTATACCTAATCGTCTTGAGTACCAGTTCAACACCGGAGATGGCTCGATGACGTTTAAGGCGTGTACGACGATGTAGATACCCCCCCATCTCTCTCTCTCTCCTTCTCTGTCTTGAGTTGATTCATCTACAGACCGCCGTGTAGAGCCACTTCTGCTCCGAACAAGCCTTAACCAGGCGGTCTAATGAAGCGACTTGCCGCCGACGGTCCGGCCGAGTGCCGCTCGGACGTGTAACAAACACCGGGAAGTGTCCTAGTTAGCGAAGGTCGCCCGCTCCAGATCGCTATCACTTTGATCTCCATTCCGGCAGCAAACGAGGCATCGCGGAGCCTTTAGGGACAAGGATGGAGAAAACGAGGGAGAAAGGGGGCGAGAGAGCGGCCATAACTGAGTACTAGGGCGCCGTCATGTTATGACTCCCGGGTGGCCGATGTGCGTCAAGGCCTAGCTAGCGGCATTTCTCCCGCGGCGTGGTCTCCTTTTGGTGCCACTACAACCGATGGCATAGCGCTCTTCCTGGCGTCGCGCCCAAGACGACAAAACTTAATTAGCATCTCTCGCTCTTCACGGTTCCGATTGTGAGTCTTTTGTTAGCCGAGATGTCGTTGGTTTCGTATCTTGGCGACTACGGCAAGCGATCGGGCCGATCCGGGGTGTCTCGTAAAGTCCGATTGAGATCTACTCCGTGCCAGTTACTCTTCGACGCGTCTCAAAGAATCTGGCCTACTCGTCAGGCGCATCCTAGTTTAAACTGAACCGATCGCGTCGAGGTGGCGTGAGTAAGCTTATGCCAAACCATCCACCAACATCCCCCCATCCATTAAAACTTTTCAAAGCTGATCTCGCGGTCTGCATTCAAATCACGCCGGCGAGATTTGGCTCAAAATCTCGCCCACTGAGTAACAACGTCTTTCCATCATTTTGACAAAGTGCTTTCCGTTCGAAGACGCCAATCCTTAGTCCCAGTATCGAGCTATCCGACCAATTCAAACGTTCGTCATCTGGGTCCGTTGATCGGTCAGTCAGATCCGGGCAGGTTACGAATGTTAATTAGGATGCTCTCGTTTGCGGGCTATTGAGGGTGGGAGTGAGGTGGGGGTGGGGGTGGAGTAGGGACACCGTCAGCATGATTAAATTATTGCCGATCCAGACAATCGGTATCGCTCCTGGTCGGCTTAGTTACATTGATGTATCGATGGATCACGTGTCAACACACGTACCGGGAACATGTTCCGGAATTAAGCTCACTCGGTGAGGGACAACAAGCGGTCCAGTTCACCTTTCAAAAGCCATGTCCAAACATAGGCATCCGTAACAGATTGGTGATCCAGTTAAAAGGCTTTGAGGCTTACGTTGAGTGGAGCCGCAATAGAACCACACAGAACAGAAGATGTCCCAAAGAGTGAAGGAAACTGAAAACAACGTACTTAAAAATATTTTAATGGTAGACATATAAACAGTTTAACTGATGGACAGGTGAAAACTGATTAAAACAATGGATTACCCAAATATAAATATATCTCAGTCAATTTATTTTGTGTTAAAGTACAATTTCATACTCGGTTTAAAAACTGTTTTTACATTTAATAGAAGTGCTCATAGTTTGATGTTGCTTTAGTATAATATATACTTGTCACCATACTTTGCACAAACAATCTTTAATTTTATTGCCATTGTGTCATAGGTAGTTTTATGCCGGTATAAAATACACTGAAAAGAATTCTTTGGCGAATTTCAATCCATAATACGCTACCCTAGACACATTCAGTTACCAAATCTATAAGACGCTTCCCCCCCAAGACTCAGGATTTATCAGTACCAGTCACAATTTAATATAACAGATGACGAGGTACACCCTCCACTCCCTCCACCACCAGACAGAGTGGTGTCATAGAGATACAGACTACGGCAGACGTAACGTTCCTAAGCCGGGCCCGTTATCTGGAGATGTTCGGAGCTTGTTAGTTTACCCAGCAAGTGGTTACTCACCCTCTTCTAGGCTCATTAGGCGGCGGTTAAAAAACCTTCTCGTCTGCAGATCTTCTTCATCGTGACATGGCGGCGATGGTGGTTGTGGGTTTTTTCGGCCCTCGCCATTCTGGAAGCTAGAAAATCGATAGTCCCGAAAGAACTTGATCAGTTGTCACTCGTGTTCCGTTACGCCATCCGCAGCTGTTATTACATCGCAACTGTTTTTGCGGTTACTGTTGCGGGCGGGTTTCGGAAAAACGAGATTTTATTTCCGAGAAATTTAGCCTTGAATGAACTTGTTCTGACTTGAAAGGTCCCCTCGCCCACCCCCTCTGTATATTCTTGTGCGTTTTTGCGTGTGTGCGTGTAGGTATGCCTTACCAATGTGTGGAGAAGAACTGCCACGGGGTCGAAATTCGTGAAATCTGGAGGTTTAATCGGGGAAGAATTATTTATATTCTGAGACGTGCCTCGGCATTCACTAGTCCATGATGTATCAGTCCTTCTTAGTCGAGATGTTGTGCCTCTTTTATTGATTGCTTGTTCGCTGTCTCACGTCCTATCTCTTTGCGGTGCCCACTCGTCCGTCCGTCCGCCCGTCCGTCCGTCTTTGAGATCTCTCCATCTGTCTGTCTGTACGGCCGTAATTCGATCTCCGGTTATAACACGTGACACGCCAACACGCCATACATCCTAACGGTAGCAAATCAAAATGTTACACCTCCGTTAAACCGGAAATCACTAACACGACCCACGCCCGCCTTCCGATAAAACGGACATAATTACATAATCGCCGGAAATGCCTACCGATTAAAGATCCTATGTCACGTGATAGTTGTGTTATCTTAGAGGAGTAGAGAGAAATATAAAGATAGAACTAGATAAAACTGTCATCATATCACAGTTCATTAACTGTTTTTGGCTGTATCCAAGAGACATGAGAGAGATGCATAGATCTATCTATCTATCTATCTATCTATCTATCTATCTATCTATCTAACTATCTATCTATTTGTCTATCTATCCACCTATCTATCTATATATCTGTCTATCTATCTATCTTTAAACAGAAGCAGCTAAGTAAGCAGTAGCCAGTTATATATATATATATATATATATATATATATATATATATATATATATATATATATATATATATATATATATATATATATATATATATATATATATATATATATATATATATATATATATAAAATATATATATATATATATATATATATATATATATATAATATAGATAGATAGATAGATATGTATCTAGATATTTAGATAGATAAAATCCGAAAGAATGGGAGGGAGAGGCGAATCCCTTCCATGTGGCTGGGCAATAAACATTTCCATTAACAAGCAATTCCCCGAACAGTATTTATAGCTGATGGTGCCCCGAGCGTACTGAATCCGGCGTGCAGAACGATTCGATCCCGACGCTGGCTGCCCGGGTTCTGGAGACGCCGCACGATATGCGCGCGTCTTTCTCGTCGAGTCGGGTCCCATTTTATCAGCCGGCGGCTAACACCGTCCCCGGCTTTCGTTGCCGCACGACACCGAGAACAGCTGGTACGCTTCCCAGGCCTCCGAGGATTGTCTACGGCTTAGCAACTCGCCGACCGTGTTTATTCTCTTAAAGAGGGCTACACGACCGACAATATTTAGCTTGCCAAGCTAAACTAACACGACGCTCGCGAGCCGGTTCTCTTACCAAACGTTGTGTGTTAATCCGCGAAGATTCTCAGCTCGGTGCATATAACATTTAACATTGGGATGTATGGTAATGGTGCATGATATACTATAAAACCCTTTATGTTCGCGTCCGGAAATGTGAACAGTTCGGTTTTTTGTCTCTTGCGATGTGACCCATTTCCCGTCCTCGTAATTTCACGGACTCCCGAATTTTCAGGATATTGCATCGTATTCGCCATCTGGATCGCCCAAACAAAGAATGCATTTATATTGTGACATGTCTGTTTCTTTATTATTTTATAGATTGGGTCAAGGTGAAGGACGACGCGTGGGTCGACATTCACTCGGGGCGCCGCTGGGGGTCGGGTCAATCTCCCCCACAAAAGTGAACATAAGTATAAAAAGAGGGGGATGCGGTTCCCTTTCATAACTAATAAAACATTCACCCTATTTTTTTCTGATATAAACAGGTTTAGATTAACAAGCGAAACTCAAAAAGAAACGAGACTAAAATTAATTGACGGTCAGAAGATTCCCCTGATTTATCTTTTATTTACTATGATTCAGCAGATGAATTACGCTATTATCTAAACTATGATCTAGGAGGTCACTAAATCAGTTGCCTGTTCAATTGCCTGTAATTTCCATATGCCATGTCAGGGCCCTATGTATGCCATAAAATAATATCACAAGGTGAGAACATTTCGGAAAGACGATTACACGCACACAAACACCACCAACAGGATTCATTCCCTTCTAATGATGCATTCAGTGCCGCTGGGTGTCAGTCCACCCCCCCACCCTTCTCATCGTCCCATTCAAACTCTGGAAATAGACCTTCAAATGCACTGGATACAATTGATAATTTGTGGTGTTGTTCTTGTCCGCTAGGTGTCCGTTTATCAGGTGCGCAAACACAAAGGGAGATTACGAGACGATTATTACTTGCTGTGTTTATTCATACTCATGAAGCGGTGCGACTATTCATGCCATACGAGCGTTCGACGCCTTTGTTTACCTGACGCTCTATGTACATCTGCCGAAACACCCACGGGTTAGAGGGATGCCGCATTCAATACTGGCATCGATTATACATACATTCATACGTTACCGTATCCGTAGATATATTGCTGGACATCGGGGGGAAAGGATGGATAGAAAGGATGCATATGAGCCTACTGAAGGGAAAGAGGCCAATCAAAATGTTGTGTTGAGGGGACTTGCGGAAAATGGGGAGAGGATTTGATTGAGTGGGTTAGGGGTCGACATCGGGTATATGACCGGTGGCATATACTCATCTGGAGCTTGGTTTGGTGTCACGTACATCGATGTAGCTGAGACATATTTACAATTTATAAGTGATATTGTGATTGTTCTGTAT
>JAODUP010000010.1:97500-120000 GCA_025642065.1 Paralvinella palmiformis | reverse complement strand
AAGGCTCCATTCGTCCGGCATAACCGGTGCCACCCATTCATCCATCCACCCACCCAGCCACCGACCCACCCACCCAGCGGCCAACATAATGTTATTGAGCGACATGTTTAATTCATGCGCGCTTTGGGCTGGGCCAGTTGCCGAGTTCTAGTCGTTGGTCCACGGACGAGGGCACTCTTTCTTTGCTGAACTCTTTCGCTTTTTCTTTTCTAGTGAGAGCCGAATTCCGGGGGTGAGGTCTATGAGAGGAGAGATAGTGTGCCTCGCTATTGAGATCGACCTCTACCAGTTATCGCGATAAGGATATTTGTACATAAACGAGCGCAACAAACCAGGTAAGCCATAATACAACATAAACTAGTATTTGGAAATAGCAACTCGTCGCAATTATATGGCCACTTCGGATAGTTCAGCGATTATAATCGCTCGAGGAATAAACTTTCTTCGTGACTTTCACTCTATACACCCATCTGTGGGTACACGCAGACAAATGCGCATGCGTCTAGATGAAGTAAAGCGCGCTTGTAGGAATGTTCGTTTCCCTTTTCCGGTCACGTTACCATTGAATGTATGTCTGAACAGATTTTGTCACCTCGTATTTTAAGGACATCGTACACGAATGTCAAAAATGTTGATAGTTGTTTATTTCAATGCCATCGTCGTTTCGACGAGATCTATTATCGACCATCGATGCCTAACGTCGTACATTTTATAATCCTCGGGCCATCTCCAGAACTATGTCATCATCAAACGACACTTCGACGAATGACGTCATTTACGGTCTTTCGCGAAAAAGGCAAAGCCATTTGATGGAAAGGCATGACTCTGCACGCTGATGATGTGATCGAGTACCGGCGTTTCCTATAGATATGAATAATAATAATAATACTAATAGATTGAAATTTGTTTGGATATTTCGTAATAAGAATGTTTGCGTAATATCCAAGTACGGATGCTTACGGATTTACTTGCCCTTGCTGCTGTATGTATGGATGATGACAGATTTGCTTGCCTTTGTTGCTGAGTATATGCCCTTTCTATCGTATATTTGTCAACTTCCGTTCAGTCGTTTTGTGGAAGAAATGTCAGATAACATAAATGTACTCTAGCTAATAATGATGAACCTAATTTAATTACTCTGTTATCGTAGCATCATCAGGATGGCACTTAGAGGCACTTAGAATAATGCTAATAATATGGTTGTTGTTATAACTGTTATTTCAGTTGTTGATGTTGTTGTCAATGTTGTTGCAAGTGCTGTTGTCAATAATACTGATTGGGTAATACCGATGATGATGACGACGATAATAATAATAATAATAATAACAATAAGAATACTACTACTACTACTGCTACTACTACTACTACTACTAATACTGCTACTGCTACTGCTACTGCTACTACTATAATAATAATAACAACAATAATAACAACAACAACAACAACAATAACAATGTTGCTGTTAGATATGCTAATATTGTACTCTTTAAGGCCCTTTTATTATTATTATTATATAATCAATAGACCTTATTAAGACAATAATTTAATAATCTGCCTGAAACAAAAGATGCGAAACAAATTTAATAAATCTTACATCTGACTTTGACAAGTTTAATCAACACTAAAACTTGCCGCCAAATGATTTAACATACGTATATATATATATATATATATATATATTATATATATATATATATATATATATATATATATATATATATATATATTAATATATACCGAAGCAGGTACACATACACAATACAAATAAACAATGAAAAAAACAAATAAAATTATAAAACTCACTCATCCTGAATATTTGGTTCAATTATATTACTAGTCTATAAATCATCTTTAGATCTACATATATAAATATTGAAGATAATAGACATAAAACCTAAACCAACATCAGCAGTTTTGGTTCTTACAATTGTATCTAAAATAATATCATCTGTGTTACTAAATTTGAACAATATTTTAAGTCCGAATTGCTGCCGCGGAATGGCCCTTCATAATTCGTACCCTGCCAGCTCCGTCTCGTCTATACGGCCAATGATGGCCGCACTATATTTGGCCGCATCACCACCGGTTACGGGGTGAATTCAACCGCCGCAAATTCGGTTTCTGGCCAACATCAAAGCGACGCCTGAGGGGGGCGGGCCGAGCGTTCTGGATCGTGTTGGCCGGAGAAGCGCCGGACTGGACAATTATCGCTTTATGTCGCCGTGAAATTGACTGTAAATGAACAAATTGTACGAAGACTGTCCAAGAAACCAGTTAGGACTGGTCTTCGGCTAAACTGATTAGCTGGCGTCAGGCTGGAGGGCTGATTAGAGACGCCTAGAGCAGTGAGATGTGGGGCATGTTGTGGGGTTGATGTGCGGGTGGGGTGGGGGTGCTTTGTATGTTGGCTAACATTTTCTTATCTGATACTGATGGACGGATAGCTGAACAGGCACAGGCAGA
The DNA here is from genome assembly GCA_025642065.1 of Paralvinella palmiformis. Lineage (NCBI taxonomy): Eukaryota > Metazoa > Annelida > Polychaeta > Terebellida > Alvinellidae > Paralvinella > Paralvinella palmiformis. Next base: position 117,537 of record JAODUP010000010.1, on the reverse strand, counting down.
CAAATAGGCAGGCGGGAAAGTACACAGGCAGAGAGAAAAACCGAGACACTCGTACAGACCGACAGATAGATTGACAGAAAGATAAATAGATAGACACCTAGTTACAAACATCTATAAATACATGCATAAATCCATACAAACATATATTCGCACATACATAAAGACACACACACACACACACACACACACACACACACACAGGCGCACACACAGGCATCGCTATAGCTAGATAAATAAGTAGATCGATTTATATTATGAGATATATTGTGTACATGTGTGTCCTCTCTCTCTCTCTCTCTCTCTCTCTCTCTCTCTCTCTCTCTGTGTGTGTGTGTGTGTGTGTGTGTGCGCGTGCTAGTATATAATATATAGATGTATTAAAAATTATAATATATATATATATATATATATATATATTATAGCTAGCTAGCTAGATAGATAGATAGATAGATAGATAGATAGATAGATAAATAGCGGTACATAATATAGAGAAACATAACCGGATGAGTTGGAGACGAGGGGTGGATGGTGTTGGAGATAACAGTCACGTGGTTCATTCTTGTATTTGGTGTTGACAATAACATCGACAAATATTAACACAGTGGCGAATTATCCCCGAGAAGCGTTACTTTGGACAGATGATATGGTACTAGTCTGTACAGACACATAGATGTAGGGCTTGTCACGTGGGAAGGTCACGTGGTAAGATTTAAACGAGGTCACTTCGGGGATCGTGTATTGGATTCTGCAATCAAATATGAAATTATGTCATTGTCAAAATTGTGCAGAGAATAATTAGTTACAAATATACCCTTCTCTGATATATATATATATATATATATATATATATATATATATATATATATATATATATATACCTCACTGGGAGATGAGCTTTCTTAAATGTTTTATAAAAATATACTTATTTGTATTTTGTGACTGATCATTTTACGACGAAGCCATAATTTTATATTGTGATGGCATGTTGGTATTCACTCAAAAATACGAAAAATTAAAACAGATTAGTATCATTCTATAAAAGCCAACTGAAGCCACAATAATCTGTCGTTTTCTTTGAACTGTAGAATCTGTGATTACAAAATATAAAATAATTTTAAAAAGATCTATCAACTAATACACTTCCTCTTCACGGAACAATCGGAGCGGAATTCCAACATAAACGTATTACATCGATATGGCATTAAGTTAAAGTGGGATGCTATTCCGCGCACCAGACAAGATAACAGTAAACCATCCCCCGAGATGGTAGTCTGGTCTAAACACTAATTACATAAACAAGAAGATTTAATAAGGTGTATCAAGGGCAGCCAATGGGACGATGACAAAACTATCAATACTCAAAACAACATGGACGTAAACAGACTCAGAACTTTTAAATATTTGTTCTAATCAATACCTGAATAACGAAATACCATGTAGTTGATTATCTGGTTATTCATGCAACCTTTTTGAGGTAATTGAGAAAATTTGAAAACAATAGGGCCGCAATATCAATGATAGGGAAATAAGCAAATACTTATTAATTAATATAATATATATTGGTCATTATACGTCTGGAATGACAAGGCTCAATGGAATTGACTTCAGAGGTCATCTAAGGCGCAAGGTAATAACATTTGACAAAACCTGTCAAACAAAAGATCCAGTTTACACTTTCTTACATTCTTATATGTGTTTAAAGTGTCAATGGCTAAGGGTACCATTCATTTAAACATTGACTCCCCCGTACAATTATCTCCTACTATCAACTCATCGGGGAGTATATCTCGTCTATGCAGTCAATCTTGAATACATAATTCATAACAAACTGTCACCGGACAAGGAAATGTTTGTTTAGTGCCGAAAGAAAGTAGCGAACTGGTTAACGACCACCACTCTCTCTCACTTTCTCGATGTACCACATTACCGCTCTGCCACTAAAACTAACACGGTCTGTTAGTAATAAGTATGCGGTACTGTTTCATCGCCCACGACGTCATCTCCGTATCCAGATCGGAAACACCCGAGCGCCATTGCTGCATACTGTTTGGCTTGCTTTGTTTAACGTCTGCGTCGCGAATCCGGAATCGATGGCGTGCGGATCAGCGCCGGATCGCTTCGGGCATTGGTCATTAGCGAATGAGCCCAGTCCAATCGAATGCCGCCTGGATTTGGCTTTTCCCCCGCAGTTTGGGTTGAGTATAGATTTATGTCAGATTCTAATGACACGTTGTCGACTGAATGATGTCTGTTATTACGGGATCCTGAAGACGCAGGATTAGTATTCATTCTCCCCCTGAAACGATCGATTTGCGAAGCTTGTAATCTAGTGAGAGAGACGAGTCAACGGGTGATGGCGGCAAAAGATTTGTCATAAAGTTGAATGTTCCTCATCAGTAAGACAAAGATCAGATTAGAAGGGAAGCTGATTCCTATATGGATCTTAATTGTTGATGATTATTGTTAGAGAGAGAACACACACGCACACATTGATCATAATATATATATATATATATATATATATATATATATATATATATATATATATATATATAATAAATATATAGGGGAGAGAGAGAGAGAGAGAGAGAGAGAGATAGATAGTTAGATAGATAATTAGATATATAGATAAATAGATATATAGATAGATAGAGTGGGTGGGTGCTCTCTCTCTCTCGCGCGCGCGTGTATGTGTGTTGTATGTACCAAGAATACTATTACATTAGTTTCAAATGGTGGGATCGTTATTTTTGATTATCTGTGATGTCACACGACCTGCATGATCTCAGAGAGACATACACACACACACACACACACACACACACACACACACACACACACACACACACGCGCGCAACACTTCGGGATATTATAAGCACATACTACATCACGCGACACAAGAAAAACATTCGACTGTTTGGATGATAAGCGACTCATGGCATACGAAACGTCACGATCCAGATGCAGACCGGGATAGATCCCGATGGACTGGTCGGATTAGATGGTTGGCACTAGCTGGACGCCCGGCAGATGAAGGACACGCCATCTAACCAAATATGACAATAGAAATGTAACATGGAGATCCTCGAAGGGACATTATCTGATAACATCTTTGTCAGATGTATCAAAAGTCATCCTAACTCGTATAAGTTGTTATTGAGGATGATAGAGACGAGGAAGAGGGGACTGTTGGCTCAAACAACAGGTCTGACAGTCAATGTGTGTGTGTGTGTCAGTTTATGTGTGTGTGTGTGTGTGTGTGTGTGTGTGTGCGTGTCTGTGTATGCGTGTGTGCGGTTTTCAGTAATGACATATCACATCATCATTATAGCTGTCACGACAATGGAAAACACTTGTCCTCATAACAAAATAGCCCATATGTTAAGTCAGTTTCAATTTATTCTCCTAATCGTTTTCAACAACGCCTTGTCTTTATGCTGTCGGTTTTCGAGATATGGATGGTGGCTAACTGTTGACATTTTGTGAGAGATAACTTTTACAGTCGCCAAAACAGTATTCCAATGGGATCTATGTTAAATCAGCGAACGTGTAATTTCCAATAGAAATTAGTACGACAAAGCCTCGGTACGGGTTTGGTCATTTCCGAAATGTTGACGTCTCTTTGGGAAGTTAAAATGTTTACTATTTCATTCTAAAGTCGAGTTGAATTGTTCAGCCTCGGTACGGGTTACATCCGGGACACGTGGCCGATGGCGTCTGGAAACAAATTTCAGAAACATAGAAATGAGCTGGATTCGAACCCGAAACCTGGAAGTTTGCAATCACCTCGCCATTGTGATGTTTCTAAAGAGAAGTGAATCTCTGGATCTCTGGATCTCTGGATCTCAGATGTGACTAGACAGAGTAAAAATATCTCAATTGAAAGTCTTAATTTTATAATTATATACGCGTTCACTGTTTGAAAAGGGATTCCGCAACCACCAGAAGATGATGAAGATGATAATGATGATGATAATGATGATAGTAATAATAATAAGAAGAAGAAGAAGAAGAAGAAAACTTGTGCCGAACGACCTCCAAAAGTCATTAGGTGAAGTGAAAGATGAAACAACCTTGAGACAGGCCCACGTCGAGATTTGAACTCAGGTGGTCGAAATCTGTACCCAGCCACGCTATCATTCAGAACATGGATGTGTCACTGCCACTGAGAGATATATTTATAACGGATGTTCTATCTTATAATCAGCTAATGTAGGAATCAAAGGACTGAGGTGATATATATATATATATATATATATATATATATATATATATATATATATATATATATATATATATATATATAAGATACAATAGATTGTTGGTGAGTCAGTAGACGAACGGTAATTTTTATGAATTAAAAGAACGATTGGGGTTCAGATCCCAACTATGTTATGTTTCATCTTTCACTTCGCCTAATTTTCTAAAGGAACTGGTGTGGCTATTTTGCACACGGCATGGGCAGAATAGTTGTAATACAACATTATTTTCGAATACAATATTTTAAGTGCAAATAATCTGTCGTATCGCGATTACGATACAACGAATAAGAATTTATGGATGGACCAAGGTAAAGAAACCATCCTAGGGTCTCTGTCTCATTTAAATATCTTCCAAAAAATTGGCTTTCAACATTTCAAATAATTTAATCATCATTAATCAAACTGCCGACTGATCATCGTACTCCGAGACGGAATGCTGAAACGTGATGTAAATTCAGATAAAATAAACAACCAAAGAAGATAAGGTACTCGAGGAATCTGAAAAATCCTGATTAAGAGGAATAAAGATGAATAGATAGATAGATAGATAGATAAATAGAGAGAGAGAGAGCTAGAGAGAGAGAGAGAGCTAGAGAGAGAGAGAGAGAGAGAGAGAGAGAGAGAGAGAGAGACGCACACACAACACACACACACACACAAACACACACACACACACACACACACAAAACACACACAAACACACAAACACACACCCACACACACACTCACAGAGAGAGAGAGAGAGAGAGAGAGAGAATACCAACAAAACTTGAAATAGACTTCTAAATCCAGCTGTCCCACTGCCTTACTCCCATCCTATTCTCCTGACAGCGGGATGGTAGTCTAGGAACTGATGACTAGAACTCGTTGAGATCGTTCAGTCTATAAACTCCCGTCTAGATTACTTCCATGTACGCGGGACCTTAACGAATCGTGATCTGAATCGGGTTGATCCCTTCACGAAATCGCTTTAAACAGCCCCCCTCATCAGGTCATACACACACACGCGCGCGCGCGCTCGTACTCACACTCACACTCACACGCGCGCGCACACACATACACACACACACACACACACACACACACACACACACAGCGCGCGCGCGCGCGCACACACACAGCAGAGAGAGACAGGGGGGGGGGTCTCTGGCGCAAAACACGGGCTCCATCGTAGATTGGACAAGATGTTGATTAGGACGGATTCGTCGGACGAGTTATCGTATTAGAAGCCGATTGTTTCAATTAACCCGCCCCGTTTTCGAGGTCGCCGATAAATAAGAAAATAAAAAGAAGGACGCTGACAGCTAACTGTGTACATCGTCAGATAGAATGGATGTGTCTAAAGAAGACAGCGATAGAATAGAGAAGACACGCCGATAGCGATATGATTGTCACTTCACAAATAATGACACCTCGTGTTTATTAAATTAGTTCCAGTTAGAAGTTGATTGATAATGTCGCACGTTACCTGAGCCGTGGATTAGAGCCGTCACTGGGTCGTATATTAACTGGAAGATAAATTAATCGGGAAAAGGCGACATTCTCCCGTCGTCAAAAAGATATGTACATCGTTTTGGTGGTGGTGGTGGTGGGGGGGGGGGAGTAATTCCCGTTTAGCAACATACACACACGTTAATATATATATATATATATATATATATAGATAGATAGATAGATAGATGGACAGAGCAATGCTTGTTAATTATTTGATTGATTGATGAATTGATTGATTCATCAATTAAATAATTGGTTTCTTGATTTATTTATTAATCGATTAGCAAACTGACCGATGATAGAATTGCTAATGAAAACAAAGACGTTTTGCTAGGTCGTTTTTAATGTAGTACATATCGATCTGTAAATCGGTCGCCAAACCCTCCTGATCGATCTATTGTCCTTACTGTCAGAAGATCCCATTATCTGCCATCAGCGTACCAAGCCATTTCACCCCTCTGACAACGCGTTAAACGATTCCGTGTAATCCGGACAAGTTCTTGATTTTTGTTTCAGTCTTTGATATCGTCAGGCGATCCAGGTACCCGGACCACACCCGGCGGTTGGTAATAACGTTATTGTATCGACGTCGTATGGTCGAGAACAGAACGCTTCATTCATAAAATGATTGGGAATTGATTACCCGGTTTTGTGGCGGGATACAATCGCTTCATTAAGCGCAGCTTATGTCGAATGAATCGCCCGCAGATTAATGCCCCCCCCCCCTCTCTCCCAACCCGTCTGTTCGGGAACGGGACAGCGGGAGGGTCGCCGATGAATAGCTCGATGACAATAGTGACTAAGTTGATCTTATCCGACGTGTGCCAACTTGATCTTTATCGTATGTCATCGTAAATATGCTCATCTCTGTCGATGCATATCGGTTCACTTCTGATGTAATAATAGTGCATTTTTACATAGCGTCAGAGCCACGTAATCCTGTTCTGAGCCGCTGACTCGGACCTGTTTTCACCCAACATACATCTCAACTCCCAAGGGAGCATACAACGCATGCTGCCATTAAAGGCGCAAAGCGTTACCCAAACTATTCAAACACATAGCCATCTCGTCCTGTCGGGTTCTCATTTTTATGGATGAGTGAACCAATCGCCACATGACAGCATTGCAGCTACAGGAGCCTCGAACCCGCGACCCTTCGGCTACGAGTCCTACGCTCTAACTAAGTGCGCCATCGCGGTTCTGATGACATCTTCTATCTGTTATCACGAAATGATAACGTATTATGTTTTAACTAAAACAAAGATTGCGTAACATTTAATGGACATTTTCAACTTAACCGCAACTTTCTGTCAATAAAAGAATCCTCCTCAAAGTGAACTGTTTAGTTGATGTGATTATTTTTTATATATATATATATATATATATATATATATATATATATATATATATATATATGTGTGTGTGTGTGTGTGTGTGTGTGTTTGTTTGTTTGTTACTCTTTAAATAGTTGAATTTGTATTGTCTTATTGATATCTGACATGATGCGAAGGTAACTTGTTGTTTCAATCATCGTGAATATTAAATGATACTGCTAAAATAATCACTATGCCTTGCGAAAACATCACACCATTGTAAACCTTTTGATGGAGTATGAAATTTCGAAGATTATACTACTAATACTACTTCGACTACAACTACTACTACTACTATTACCACTACTACTACTACTAAAATAATAATAATAATAATAATAATAATAACAATACTACTACTACTACTAATGATAATAATAATAATTTAAAAAAAATACCTTGAATACATTAAATTTGTCGGTTAAATTGACATAAGACGATAATAAATAAGAAAACTTCATGTTTTAAATTTTAAGTGGTTGACTTATCTATTTGTTGTACCAAAGTTGTACTAGACATGGGGAAGGGATACGGATTAACCTTTCACCTCGGGGGTGTACAATGTAAAAGCAACTTTTTGGGTACCACACCACACCACTCCAACTGCTCATCTCTTAGCATTAAATGGAATGGATTTCGAATGTGAAGTGAAACGGTTTAGCGAAATTACGCAAAGTACATGAATTATTACGTCTTTCTGTGATAATTTTATTTTATGTGTTATGACATCTATATAGATTTATGTTAATCGGACATAGATCGATCTCGTCTTGTATTATCTCTCATAATACGCACATAATGGATATTATGTGGGCGGGATAGGTGCTGTACTGAACCGTACACTGTACAAGAAAACCGTACAATATCAACAGTTGATGTTATTATTATTATTAGTATTATTATTATTACAGTTGTGTATGCGAGTAAGCTGGTTCAATGCGAAGAGCGAGCTGTCGAAACTGAATAAATGAAAGTGTAATTGAGAGCTAGAATTAAGAGAATACTAAACATAACCAAGTTTTAGAAAGAGGTTTTTTTTACATTTTCCTATTAATCCTATTCTCTCGATGGAGGTGACATGTAGTCAGGAGCTTCTAGGATAAAAACATGTATTATTTCTATAGGTTTCTCATTTTAATTGTTCAACCGAATAAACGCTTCATTGGAATCGACAGAAATCTCAAAGAACGCAATCACTTCGTGTATTGACTTCAGCGAAAAGGTTGATCTCTTTTCTAGAAAATACGTTTAATTTACCTTTATTTTAATCACTCAAATCAACTTATTTCTTATACGTTTATGTTCTTCCTGTGCCATGTAATTTGTTACAACAAAGTAATGGATAATTAAATATAGCATTAAATTGTTGACGTACCTAATATGCTCTCTAAGGTGTAAATAGAGTATTGTTTATATATATATATATATATATATATATATGAAGAAAGCCTTTATTTAAATGACCGTAAATCGTATATTTAAGCAAGGCCTGCCCTTAATCTTCATCATTTGTTCGTTAATAATAAAAGGAATGGTCAATTCTAGTATTCATTTTTTATCCGCGTCCGATCTTTCTCGCGCAGTTGTCTCCGTTTCAGCTAACAGCCACCCCCCTGCATACAACGCACCAAATTCGACAAGTTCTTAGAGCAAAAACGCCTAAACTCGGCACCGGAAACAACAGGGCTAAAGGTCGCATTAAGGCGGCGTTGTACAATGTTGCCAACGGAAGGGCCGGCCATGACCTTGGAGTGGCCCGATATGGATGCACTCCGTGTGTTTCGGCTAATAGCACGATGCCTGCTTATTTTTGTTTACTAAACCATTAATTCCGGAAAGATTTACTTTCTCCACGAAATGGCACAGCCAGTAGCAGAGTTGGTAGCGCACTGTGTTACTTGTCTCTAGGTCCGTATGCGAATTCCAGTGTTACTACGAGCTGTGGGATGTTTCATCGGATCAGATTATCTCTCTAGCAAAGGCCGCTCGACCGTACGACAAAACAAAATTCTCAACGCTCGGGACACACGACAGAGGCGCGACCCGTAGGGAAACATCCCACAAACATATATGCAATATTCGAATTCTAACCCGACCTAGATATCCCTAACGCAGTACACTATCCACTCTGCTATATCGGGGTGGCCTGGAAGATGACTGGACGGTGTTATTGTGGTTGTTGTTGTTGTAATATTGCGAGGAGAGGGCTGGCTTGAAAGATGGAGACAACCGACCGAGGATTGACCTAATATTGTCACTCACAACCCGAGGATTGACCTAATATTGTCACTCACAACCCGAGGAATGACCATATCTTATCACTCAAAACCCGATATTTCTCTGCTCTTTCAAGGCACACGAGCCGGCCGTCAGAGTCCCGACTGACCATTGAAGCCACGAGTCGAACAGCAGCCATCCAGAATCTTGCTGTCTGGATCAAGAGAAGCGACAGACTTCCCACCGAAGATTCTGCCGTTCCACGAGAGACTCGGATGTCTGGATAGTCATCTAATAGCGACGGGACATCATTGACCATCATAATCGCGCTTAAGCGCCCTCTAGCGACGATGGCAAGCAAATACGAAGATGATACCTGGCCATCGAAATGCTGATGGTGGGTTTTAGACTGGAGGCATTACGTCATCTCGTGTTCAAAAGCTGAAACGGCGACGTGTTGACACGATTACAAAGGGAGCGAGAGCGAGACACAGCGAGAGTCAGAGAGAGAGAGAAAGAGAAGGAAGGATAAAAGTTGATAGTCGGCCGATTTCGGCTTCCACTTGATTCCGGATCTTGTCGTTACTAGCTCGGAAACGAAACCGGCCTCACCATGGCGATCATTCCAATCCTGAACGTGGACACGAAAGCCTTCATTAGCAACCTGAATGATAGGGTACATAATCCGACGACCCAGCGCCGGATTGTGTTGGTGATCGTCTGTATTGCGCTGCTTCTGGATAACATGCTCTACATGGTTATCGTACCTATCATACCGATATACTTGCACGATCTGGACGTGAAGAAGTATCCGGAATACTACCGCAACCTCTCCAACTACCAGTCGTACAACACGACCAACGGTACCAGGGGACCGGAACACCTCTTCCCTTTGGTGACGTTCACCGGCAACGAAGATGCCCGCATCGGGATCCTGTTCGCCTCGAAGGCAATCGTCCAGCTGCTGATAAATCCGCTATCCGGAACTGTGATCGATCGGGTCGGCTACGATATACCGATGCTGATCGGATTGTCGATCATTTTCCTTTCGACGGCAACGTTCGCGTTCGGATCGAACTACGCGACGTTGTTCATCGCGCGAAGTATGCAGGGGGTCGGCTCGGCGTTCGCCGACACTTCCGGTCTGGCCATGATCGCCGACCGTTATAAGGACGGAAAGTCTCGTACGCAGGCACAGGGCATTGCGCTCGCTTTCATATCGTTCGGCTGCCTATTTGCGCCACCTTTCGGCGGAATTCTGTACGAGTTCGCCGGCAAATGCGTCCCGTTCGTGGTACTGGCCCTGATCGCGCTGATCGACGGGGTCCTGCTCTTCATCGTGATGGGTCCCGTCCGGAAGGAGCGAGCGCTGAACAAAGAGCGCGGTAACTTACCGCGAGGTACCCCGATCCACAAGCTGATCATCGACCCGTACATCGCCATCTGCGCCGGAAGTCTCGTGATGGCCAACGTCTCGTTGGCCTTCCTCGAGCCAACCATCGCCATGTGGATGAAGAAGACGATGGCGGCCACCGAATGGGAGATCGGCCTCGTCTGGCTTCCGGCTTTCTTCCCTCACGTTCTCGGCGTCTATCTGACGGTTAAGCTAACTAGACGCTATCCGAGTTATCGTTGGCTCTTTACGGCCGTAGGTCTGGCTATGGAGGGTCTCAGTTGTCTGATCGTACCGTTCTGTCGTAACTTCGGTGAGGTGATCGTACCGTTGATGATCGACTGTTTCGGGATAGCCCTCGTCGATACCGCCATCCTACCGACGTTGGGCTACCTGGTCGACGTCCGTCACGTCTCGGTCTACGGCAGCATCTACGCCATTGCCGACATATCGTACTCGTTGGCCTACGCCTTCGGGCCGATTGTCGCAGGCGGAATAGTGGCCTCGATAGGTTTTACGTGGCTCAACATCGGCATATTCTTCAGCAACATCATTTATGCTCCGCTGCTCTACTTCCTTCGGAATATGTACAAGTACGAGCAGTTCGAGGACGAAGAGGATGACGAGGACGAATTGGATAGGTCCATTACAAAAATGCCCGGCCATCAGGAATACAAGACGTTCGCCATGGACAAGATGGCTGCCGACGGTAAGGACAAGGATTTACCCAACGGCGCCCCGCAGACGGCCCAGGTGGGCAACGGATACGGCGGGCTGGGGATGGATCCGGGTGGTGAGAATGGCTACACCCCGGCTCAGAATCGTGATCCTTCCATACCAGCAGGAGGCTATCAGACGAGTGGTCAAGGCTATCACACCGCTGGGCAGAGCTACGCCGCCGGCACACAAGGCTACAACATCACCGGTCAAGGCTACGTCGGAGGCGGAAGTGGTGGGCAGGGTCAAGAGGGTAGAGTTCGAGGACAGGACGTGAACATTCAGGGCTACGAAGCCGGACGTGAAGGCTACGACGCGCCCATTCAAGGCTACAATGCGGCGCCAAGCGAAGGCATGAAATACAGAGGCGAAGGTACCGTGGATTACGTCAGCTCAACGGATCATGGAGCACATCTGAAAACCTATCACTAATGTCATCAGATGATATGATAATAGTATTATTATGTATATCTAGTTTACCCCCCCCCTCTCTTCCATCCTCAGTCTTAGTAGCTTCAATATGAATTGTATACGTTTTCAACCACAAATTGCAGCAAATCACCAATTTAATATTTAGTATTTCCCATCCCTTTGATGTTCCAATCAGTTATTAAACTTATATTCGTACTGTAGAGTAGTCGTGAACTATTTCAGGAGGTTATAGAATCGTTTTTCTTCAGCAGTTTCCTTTTTAATAATAATAATAATAATAATAATAATAATCGGTATGTTATATTATATTGGGCGGTTGAAGTCTCCGCCGACGAACATTACGTGGCACGCAATAAGTTCTGTATATGATATTTAGTATTCTTATAAGTGATTTTTTTAGATTATTGTAAATTTCTGCAGATACTCTCTCTATGTGATAAACGTATCTTGTTAGATAGTATATGTATTTGAAGGAATCCACATATGCCAAAATGCATGTACAAAGGATGTCAAATATCCGTGCTATGATAATTTCAGGCGCTATATATATATATATATATATATATATATATATATATATATATTATATGCGTATGTGCGTGCGTGTGTGTGTGTGTGTGTGTCAGATTTAATAATGAACATTATAGATATAGTGCGAAATGAGAGAATTATGTTTAGTTTTTATTAATTTCTGCCAAAACTTTCACTCTTCACTAGATATGTTGTGGGATGTTGTGGGATGTCGTTGTTGGACTTAATATTATTATTATTGTTGTTGTTGTTACGCATCATTTGTTATTGGTGTTTAAGGTCGTTAATTGTTAGTAATAAATGTTGGAGAGATGCTCAGAGATTTAGTCGCACACCAAGTAGTGGCGGCAATTGGCTAAGTTTGTATATCGTATTCTGTTAATTTCGCTATATGTCGACAAGATAACCAGGTGAACTCTTCATTGCAAGTGAAAGTGTGGGCATGTGAACTTATGTGTATGTGTGTGTGTTTTATATATATATATATATATATATATATATATATATATATATATATATATATATATATATAAGAGAGAGAGAGAAGAGAGAGAGAGAGAGAGAATGTGTGTGTGTGTTCCCAATTACGGTATTGTGTTAGCAAGCGGGAGGGGAGGAAGTTGCCGAATGAAATTACTTCCCCCATTAGAGTGGTTCTGTCCCCCCCCCCCAGTACTCGGCACTTCAGGGAAGAAGCGCAGTTGATGGGTATTGGATTATGTACATATAGTCATCAATATTGTCATTGGTTTCTTTTCACATCAAGTAAATAGTTGCTCAAAAAGACATCGAACGCTGGATGGTAACAGTCAGCAATCGATCGTACATAGAAGACGGCCGCTTGGTTTCACAGAACACGTTGTATAGACATTAATTAGTGTTATAACAATCTCTAGACAATAGATAGTAGTCTCTAGAAATATGAATTAATCTTCTCTTTGACGTTTCGTCTCTCAGTTCATCGGTTAGTGAGTCCCGATCTGCCGAAATCGGGTGTTGACAGATGGGGGGGTTGCCCGTGTCCAGGTAGGGTAATCCCGCACCGACGTCACCTCGATGTCGTCAAGGACGCGCGCGCGCGCGTGTGCCGGTGTGTGTATATGTGTGTGAATATATGTGTGTGTGTGTGTGCGTGTGCGTGGGTGCGTGTATGTGTATGTGTCTGATTGGGATATAGAAAGCATAGTCTATCGCGAGAACGATAAGATTCATCCTCGTCATTAGCAGCATAGCTACAACGACCACTGTCATCATCATCTTCATCATCATCATCGTCATCATCATCAGCAGCAGCATCACCATCATCACAATCTAGCCAATTGTCCCCTTTTTGCCTAGTTATCTTTTGTTCTTATTTCATGTTACTTTATATTAGATTTTGTGCAAAAATACTCCAGAAAGCCGATGGCATGATAACAACATAGCCACAGTCCTCCCCCCCCCCCATATGACACCATGGATAAGCTGGGGGTATGTGGCTGAATCTAGCTCAATAAACGAATGATCCCTCCGCGGTAAAATGCCCTCCCCCCTCTCCCCCCCCTCCCCCCAGTCATCTACTCTCCGACCATAAGAACCCAGCTTCCATATATTACTATGTACTAATTAACCATTGGGGGGGGGGATAGGTATCCGAGAGGTTAGAATATTCGTAACGGAATTAGCCCTCGACGTCCGACTGACCTCTTTGTTCCTCAATCGTCTTCACGTTGTTTCCATTGACATTTATTCCCCATTGTCTCACCATAAAAAAATACTCCTCTGCCATCTGAGTGCGCTATTCGCTATCGAAGCCCTTCTTACCTGGCTCGTTAATAACGACCACGCCCTTCGCTTTAGTAACCCGACATCTACGGGAGAGTGTCACCTGTTTGAGATGATCTACTCGGTGGCATGCCAACATTATTACACTAACTGGTGGCAGGTGTGGGCGCGTGTAGGCGCGCGTTAATGTAGGTCCATGAGTTAGGTAGTACACCAGCGTAATGCTATACGTGAAAACGAACCCAATTCTCTTCTTCTGTATTAATTCCATTGTAATTACAGTGTGTGCTCTAGAAGCGATATTTGTATTACGTGGACACTTTTTATTACAGAAAGACTAGATAACATTTTCAGAAACGCAGGAGTGATATATATATATATATATATATATATATATATATATATATATATATATATATATATATATTTGTATGTATGTATTATGTAGGCTATTAAGGTTATTATATATAAATGTGTACATAGATGTGTATAATATTTATAAACTAAACTATGTGTTTAGTGATATTTGTATTAACCCTACGAAGCCAGCTGAAGTTTGGCTGACGATTATTTCCCTCCTGGTCGCAGTTCATTTACAGTCTGCCCGATAATATGTTATATGTGAGGAGACGTTGGCTGTATTAAGATACAATCCTAGGTAGATGTTGCTGTGTTTGTCGAAAGCGTACGACATTATGTGTGCTGGATGTTCCGCGTATAAATATGTTCGCTGTTAAATGATTAAAGAGACAGTGACATAATCTTGCCAGTTATATGTTTCCACGCCGTATATTGTATAGTTATCCTGGCATCCATAATATGCATGACGCTAAATGCGCATGGTCTTTGTACGAGGTACGCTAGTTCAGAAGGTGGCGTCGTATGTGAGAGATTGCCCGTCAATCCTAATTTGCATGTAAACTAGAAATATTTGATGGCATAGAAATGTCAATCACTTGTTACATACAAGGAAACAAATACGACCAGGTAACCGACATGAAACTCTATATGTTCAGCTAAAATCTTTACCAAATTATGATGATAATGCCTTTGTGTGGTTCAGCGCAAGAAAGTGTGCAGGACAGGTCTTGGGGTATGTTCTTAGTTTGCGCATGCGCAATCCGTATTATGGCCAAATGAATCAATAAAGTAGCTGGCGTGCAATGTTTTAACCCTAGATGTGTTACGTCATTTGTTGGCCACGCACGCTTCCTAACGGCGACGTCTGGCTTAAAGATGGCAAAATGTGTATCGTATGCTAGTATATTGTAAACGAAGAACAATTTTGATCGAATGCCGGCATATATGTGGTGATGGGGTGATACATATAGGCGAATTATCTTAATGTAGGGGCGCGGGAGGGGAATCCCATCAAGACCTTTTCCTAAAAATAAGCCGAATCAAAAGTGTTCTTCAATAACATGCTAAGTCAGCATTAAGAATTGCTTTTGACTAAGAATGAAACTACCGTAGACACAACGTTAGGGTAAATTGTTTGTGAAAAATGGGAAAAAGTGATTTAAATGGGGAAACGAAATATATTCCCGTCGCATTTAATTAAATTTTATCGGATGAAACTTTTCTTGGTAAAAATATGAATTTATTCGCTTCTATTACGTCGCGAATAATACACTTTTTATTTGAAAATTTCGTTGAAGTGATAACTAACCAATCTTTAAGAATATTTCTGTATCGATTGTTTTTTTGTTTTTTTGATTAAACATTCTATATAAGTCTGTGATCTAATTGGATGATTGACGTAATATTTATGTCACTGACTAGTGAGTATTAAGTCTAAATAAATCAGACTAACATTACATACTAATCTACCAATATCGTTAATACTTATAATTAAGTGTTTTATTATTGTTTAACTATGAGGGTGTATGTGTACGAATAAGTGGGTGTACAGTATATATATATATATATATATATATATATATATATATATATATATATATATATATATATATATATATATATATATATATATATATATATATATATATATAAATAATTTTCTTTATCTATTTATCTATCTATCTATCTATTTATCTATCTATCTACATCTCTTTAGCTCTCTCTCTCTCTCTCTCTCTCTCTCTCTCTCTCTCTCTCTCTCTCTCTCTCTCTCTCTCTCTCTATATATATATATATATATATATATATATATATCATCATCATCATCATCACAATCATCATTACAATACAGTATACAATATAAATGCAGTTGGAAGCGAAAGGACAAAAACTAATTACTAAAGAGTTGTCTTAGATAATATAAATTATATCTCGAACAGTTAACATGGAATAGTATTTATTCCTAACCTAAAATTAATAACTAATAATTGGATTTGAATTGAAGCAAGAACATTCCCTTGGTTAACAGCCATGCATAATTTCAGTAATACATTTAAGGGCACATAAACATGTAAATTTGACGACATAGATAGAAAAACATGTATTTAGAGTAATGACAAAATCAACTATTACTGAAAGTAACTATAAAACTTATTATAGAGAGCGGTAAGTGGAGCACAAGACCAGTTCTAGTTTAATAACGATCTTTAATTGATCTAAACCTATAGAAGAGTACTCTACTTTGTGAAACTATTGTATATATATATATATATATATATATATATATATATATATATATAACGTGGTTGATGTTTGAAGGCTTTCTTTTGTATTTTATTTAGAGTATTATGCTTGGTAAATGATGACTTATTGATAAACCTTTTATGCTCAAATCGGCAGTTTGCGGGAATCGTTTTCTTTCAAAATAGGATCGGAAATAATATGGGAAACTTCCTGTCATTGCAAGTTCCATACAACTATAAATGATATAATCTGAGAATGTAGATACGTGTATTAGTCAAAATATAGAACTTGATACTATTTTTTAATGAGGATGGTTATACCTGAGAAGAAAAAGATTTCCCGATTTCGTAAGATCCACAATTACTAAGTTGAATCATTGACTGGACTTTAAAAGTCACCCCGATAATCCAGAGATTCATATTAAAAATGATCCTCTATTTTTGAGCTAATTAACTTCACCAATTTAGCCTTAAACAGTTGTCACGGCTTTCCGGAAAATCCTCATATTTATGCCTAAATAATGTATTACTTCGGAGAAGATTATGATGGCACGTTTCAGCGTTAGCTACATCCCCCCCCCACAAGAGTCGTGACTCCTCCCCCCACCCCGGGATGACTCGTGACAGACCCCGCATAATTCTGACTGAGATGTCGTAAGTTAGAACAACTAGTCGTGAGTGTACTTGAACTAGATTTTTTTATAGAAGCCTGGCACTTATTATGTTAAATAATTGTGTTAAAACAAAAATCCTCGTTCAATAGTTAGGTTGCTAAACTCCAAAAAAAACCCATATCTATCTGCTTCAACTAAATAGAATTATAACAAAACCAAAATAAAACTAAATATCATCATGGTGTTTCCAGTTGATGACATTTATTAATCATTATCTGGTTGATGATAGAATTTAGTCTCATTATAAAACTTCCCGGAATTAAACGATTTATAAAAAATATTCGACGAGACTTAGCATGTACATAAAGGATTGAGTTAGGAGATTGTCTCAACACGGCTTAGTACACATTAACGCTTAATATGTACGCATTTCCTCAACGAATACGGTAAATATTAAGTTTAGTTTCTTCGCATTTATTCCATAAGGGGATTCTTTGTTGACCAATGGTATGATCGGTTTATTGTTTACTGTCTGCCAGATGAATCAGTTTCATCGACCGACCTGTCTTCCTTAATTACAGGGATTCTCTTTATTTATGAAACATTCTATTAATATATCATTAAAAACAATTCATAATTCTGTGTTGATATAAAAGTACTTTTGTTGGGAATATAACCTTCATACAGCCAAAGAAATCTACGGTTTATTGCAGAAGAAAATTAAATAATGTATTGCCACTGCTTATAGATATAAACTAATGTATAGTCACTGGTTATACATATAAATACACAAGTAATGTATTGTCACTGGTTATACATGTAAATGCATAAATAATGTATAGCCACTGGTTATATATACAATTAAATAAAAAAACTTATACATTATAGCGACTGGATTGTTATTTAAGTTATTATGATTTTACATCAATATACAATTACCTTAACTTTTAAAATAATTATTTAGATAAAGAAATTTTCTTCGGAAATATGACTCTCACATGGTCAATAATGGTGAAGCCCATCCTACAGGAAAGAAAAGGAAGTAAAATTGACGACGTGAACCTTTACGATGATTAAATCCTTTGTCGCTGAAGGAGGAAACCAGATTAAATAGGACGCTGGGGACGCTGACAATCGTCGATAGAGGTCAGCACTATCGCACAACAATTCAACTCGCCAACGATTGGTGCAAAATCTACTGACGTCATTTCACTCGTGGGGGAGATTAACATTTGCAATTATTGTCACAATTCACTGAACTGTCTCTGTCGGGATCTGGTCAGCTCCCAACTGGACACAAATCGGATTTTTGAGGAGAACCCGTAACTTCGTTGACTGACTTCAGGATATAGGTTTCCCTCTTAATGTAAATGTAACTGGTTGATGGTCATTTTTTAGTACAAAGTTAGGCTAAATGTGTCGAACGACCTCCAAATGTAATGAGGGGAAGTGTAAGATGAAATGGCTCGACCGGGGTTTGAGCCCAGATGCTATATATATGTGGCCAATCGCGCTACCAATTAGGCTATGGAGGCACCTTTTTCATTTCTACATAAATTAATGATGTACTGGTGATAGTAGGAACTCATCGATGGTAGAAAGAAAGAAAAATAATAAAGGTCTTTCCTTCCAAAATATGATATTTAGGTAAAATATTTAGTCAGAATCCATATTAGTATATTTTACGCCTGTGAGTGCGTAAAAGGTCAATAGGCGAAAGTTAGTTTCGAACCCTAAATATAGGAAATTCCTGTCCATTGCTCCAGGGACTGGTGAGACATTACACATGTCTCAGCAAGAAAAGTCGCCACTCTGGATTCAGTCCCCTGAAGAAACGTCCAGAGTTTGAATTCACGGTTCGAGATTCTCTGTGCCTGTGCCTTATTATACACAGCTAAAACACACACACACACACACATACACATACACACACACACAATGAGTGTATGCGTGTATGAGAGAGAGAGTGAGAGACAGAGAGAGAGGGGTGGTATATATGTATGTATATACGTATACAAATGTAGTGGATAGAGAAAGGATGACAAGGAGAGACACACTTATATATTCAGAATAATCTATTTCACATGATGATCATCACTGTCGATGCTTAGCAACACTTGTAAACAAAGGTTTCATGCACCAGCGACTTCCAGAGCACTGGATACCAAACAAACTGCAGAGACTGTTCCGGGCAGAGATGGAAATTACCAATTATTTAATTCAGTATTTTTTCAGGCAGATAAACTGCTGTGTGGTATTCATCGACAAATTCCAAGACTGGCAGAGGGGCCCCGGGGGCAGTATCACCATCCGAGGTAAGTGTGCCTGATTAATTATTGTGAGCCAATGGCAGCGGTGTATATGTAGGACAAACCCGAATGATTCCGAATGAAAATGGTGTATAGTTAGGCCAAAACCGAATGGTTCCGGATAGGTAAGGCTTATAGGAAGACGACGGGATACGTCTTCAAGTATCAAGGGAAGCCGCTGTCTTTGCTAGCACACACCTCTTTGGCTCCCCTAAACCCCGGATCCCGGGTAGGCGGGTTCGGCGACTCCCACCGCCGATATGACAACGGCACACGTTATATCGATTGAGAGCAGCCATTATTGACGTCCACTGCAAGATGCTATATA
>JAODUP010000010.1:22500-92500 GCA_025642065.1 Paralvinella palmiformis | reverse complement strand
TAAACGAACCAACAGACTTGTTGAAGAGTTTGGAAAACCTGATGGTTTGGGTACCAAATTACACGAAGAGCTTCTGAAGTTTGCCAGGACAAAGGATAATTGGGTGATTGATTTTGTGTAATATTGCGGCGCTTTAAATAAATTCGAAAATCAGTGAAGATTTCCTTATCTGAAATTGAGTTATTTCCGACTAGGGTGAACCATAACGTTATCTATCAACGACTATTTTATATTGTCATCTGACAGGTGTATAATCTTTGGTTGGAAGATATGTATCTTCTCAACAAACTGCCGCTTCCGATCAACTCTAATCCTGGGATGGTCTTACCGAGGATGTCATTTGAAGACAGTAGCGAGCAGCTCAGGTTGATTAATCTTGTCCATCTACCTTTACCGTAGATTAGTAACGACTTGATAATATATTAGCCGATGTAACCATAGCAGCAGTTATAAAAATCAACTTAGGTGGCACTTGAAAAACCGCACAGCCAAGTCAATGTTTCATCTCCAATCTCAAAACGATTTGAGCACAATTTATCAAATATTTACACATTTCAGATTTGCTGCCCGACTACTTTCGGCTGTACTCGACTACAAAGTCATCATAGACTCGTAAGTAGACTCGTAACTTCAGATTAGAATAAATATTGCCTTTAAACGTGATATGCCGTTTTGGTTTATTGCAAAATTTTGTTAATTAATCAGAACAAGCTTATAGGTGGTTTATATATATATATATATATATATATATATATATATATATATATATATAATCCCGGTCTAGCCTTTTAATGAAGGATGTTTCATCTTGTATTTCATCTAATAATTTCGGAGGCGATATAATAACAATAATTTAGTTTTTGTTTCATTTCCATCCAGACACGCCCTACCTATAGATCGAGCTCGTAGTAGAGAGAAAGGTCAGCCATTATGTATGGAGCAGTATTACCGTCTGTTTAACTCTTATCGGTTACCTGGGATAGAGAAAGATACGTTAGTGGTTAGCTCTTCCGAGAGTCTCTCGCCACAACCCCAACACATAATCGTAGCCTATAGGAATCAGGTAAGAGTCCTGTTTATATCTAATGTATAGACATACTATGATATATAATTACCTGACAGAGTCTCTGTTACAATAAAAACATCATATTTCTAATCCAAAACACTCTCATTTGGTGTTTAAACTGTCAATTTCTCCCTTTTAGCACTAAACTAATGGGAGTTTAAATTAGATAGAAATATGACACTGAGTCATTTATTCAATCTCCGTTTGAACTTCGACAGAATATGACACCAAGTGTCAAAGATTAATTTGGGAGTTAATTATTTGTGACTGATGAGATCGTGGGTGGATAACAACAAGAGTCCGACCAGTATGTTGAAGATCCTTTGAATTTGTCGATCCTTTTATCTCTGGAATTAGACACTTTAAATTATCGTGAATAAGAAGAGAGAGAGAGAGAAATCCAGATTTTATTATTTATTGACCCACCACCTCAACATGGACCCAATCAACTGAACAGATGACATAAACTCTTTGACATATTAACTAAATCGGTAGATTTTAATAAAACTCTAAATGTTATCAATCATACCACGCTAAAGTTTAGATGAAAATTATTAATATTAATTCAACTGATTTGTGTTATTGATCTCTTAATAACATGAATCACGTGGAATCATTGCTTTGCGATTAACTCATCATCTAGAATTAGAGTAATTATTAGCAAACAGTGATATACCTCTAAAGTGAATATATCATTAAAACGCATAGTTGATGCTAAAGAAAGTTGGTCATATTTCGTATAAATATGTTTCACGTGACTTGCTGATATTGCTGGGCGATTTAAATATAAATTAATCCTTAAAAATTTATAATTTATTATATTAATATTTTCATTTAAATTCGTTCACAGATCTATATTGAGGTGACCCCCCCAATTAAAAAAAACAACAACAACAAACAATTAGTCATAAAATATAATATGATAAGCTAAATAAAAATCAGATTTTCCTGACCAATGATAAACATTATTTTCTATAATTAGATTCACTGCCATGCAATAATAATTATAATAGGCGTTTATTTAGCATTTTCCATTTTATTGATGTTGATAAATTACAGAAATATCACACGAACGAAAATAAAAGTTTTTGTTTCAGAAAAGTGTAATATTGAGATACGAAGTTTTGTTGATCTAAGAAAGTAAAAATCGTTTTGAATTGATAATGAATTGTTTTATGACAGAAACATAAATAAACGAATATGAAAGAAAAACAGCGAAGTGAGTGTTTCTATAAATCACCTTCTTGTTGTTTTTTTTCAATTTTCAGTTCTTTGTTCTTGATGTGGTTGTGAATAATACTCGCTTGAGTAATGACAACATGTACGCACAGTTGAGGAGGATAGTGAGATCGGTCGAGGAGTGTGAGGAACCCGAGGAGCCGGTCGGCATCCTGACAGCAGCTCGTCGAGATAGATGGGCCCGAGCACGTGGTACACTTATGGAGGGTATGTTAGTAAGGTTATCTCCCAAAGGTTACCTGTTAAGATCCAGGTTATTCTCTATTTGTAAAGAACCATGTGTAATGAATACATTTAGTGGCTGCCTCTAAAATGTGGAGTGAATAATATATTAATTTCCATTATAAAATATGATGATGATATATCACGGTGTTTAAGTACAGAATACAGTCAAAAACATTATGGAATGTTTTAAATTGAAATAATAAATTATAACGCTTTCTGTTTCCCATTATTAGTACATTACTGGTATATATGATAACAAGAATCAATATAAATTCATTTCCTTTGATATATATATATATATATATATATATGGTTAAAACATTTGTGTTAGATATTCTGGTTTGTAGTTCACTGACGTTTTCAGATTTCATTCTTATCATTTTCTTCACATTGGTCCCCCCCCTTCCTTCAAGAAGATTCCGTAAACAGGGACAGTCTGGATCTAATAGAACGGTGTATATTTATTCTCTGTCTGGATGAGATGGTTCCAGCGTCCAAGAATCATCATGTCCCGACACAAACTAGTAACATCCGAGATGACACATCGATGGCTAAACAAATGCTACATGGTCACGGATCTAAATATAACACCTGTAATCGTTGGTTTGACAAGACAATGCAGGTGAGAAACAGAAAGATGACGGATACATACGAGGTTGTTTGTTTTAAAAGCCGTGATGGCGCAGTTAGTTAGAACATAGGGCTCGTAGCCGAAGGGTTGCGGGTTCGAGGCTCAGTGAGCTGCATTGTTGTCATGTGGCGACTGGTTCACTCATCCATAAAATTGGGAACCTGACAGGACGCGATGGCTATGTGTTTGAGTAAACGCTTTGCGCCTATAATGGCAGCATGCGTTGTATGCTCCCTTGGGAGCTGAGATGTGTGCTGGGTAGAAACAGGTCTGAGTCAGGGATAATAATACTGTACAGCGCCTCAGAACACGGTTACCTGGTTCTGGCGCTATATAAACATGCATTATATATATATATATATATATATATATATATATATATATATATATTTCCAGACATGGGTTAGATCGCTTGTTCATTTTGCTGCGATTTTTTGGTGGTTTATTAAAATATTTAAGCCAAAATATTAAAATGAAGATGATTGTCTGATTATAAATGTGTTAAAAGAAGACATCACAAGTATCAATCGTCATAAGAATTATAAAAAGCGGGGAGGGGAAGTAGATGTGTACATAAATACATAAATGACAGATGATACATACATCAGATTATAAGTGATAATAATTCTACTGTCATGTCTGTTCGTCGTCACATTAATAATGTTCATAATTTACATGGATCATATAGTGTTACTGCACATAAAAAGAGGAACGATGTGCAAAACAATATTAATATGAATTATGATCAATTCTGTTTATTTCCTGGGTTCTCTTTACTGCCTGATATTAAACATCTTCCGAGAGGTTATGATTAACATCAACTTCACTCAAATGAATCAATCTGGATGAATTAGTTAACATGATTGTTTTCTCGAGTTTTTACTTGATTAGTGTTAACAAGAGTTTAGTGAGTGCAAAATCATATTCTTATTTTAATATCGCGAAATTAAATGGGTTCAAATAATTCAACGTTAAATGGCGGGTAATGAACTGGTTTAATAGATACAAATATATAATTATATACAAACTGTAAATAAAAAAATAAAAGTTATTTGGCTGAA
Source organism: Paralvinella palmiformis (assembly GCA_025642065.1). Taxonomy (NCBI): domain Eukaryota; kingdom Metazoa; phylum Annelida; class Polychaeta; order Terebellida; family Alvinellidae; genus Paralvinella; species Paralvinella palmiformis. The sequence continues at coordinate 88,278 of JAODUP010000010.1, read as the reverse complement.
CTAAATAAGATAATTGCCGAAATAAAGCTTTCCATATATTGTTAAATTAATCAGAGAAGATCAAAACCAATATATCAGAAATAGCTGAACTAGTCGAAATGTAAACAGAACTAAATCATGTATGAAATGTAAATGTTTTAAACAATTGGTTATTTGCGTTCGTTATTAATATATTGTATGGAGAGCTCTAGAAATAGAAATATGTTTAATAGAGAAGCTCTGCATTTATTAATATATTGCATGGAGAGTTCTGCATTTATTAATATATTGCACGGAGAGTTCTGCATTTATTAATATATTGCACGGAGAGTTCTGCACCCATTAACTATTTACTCCGATTGGTAACCAAATTAATTGACAAGAAACATGTGAATTACTGGAATGAAAATATTATATTATCTTAAGCTATCTACTACCTGAGAGCTTCCGACGTACGTTATCTAGCATACCCTGGGTTATTAAATGGCGATTAAAACATGATTCTTCCTTATTTTATCTATATATTCGTAGATTTATTTTATGATCTTAATTATTTGATAATTAAATATTTATCTATCTATTAAATATATCCGATTAAGAATGCACTAAAATGAAAGAAATGCAACATTGCACACATACATTGTACAGAGATAGACACACAGTCGTGCGCGCACGCGAGCGCGAGCGCATATACACACACGCATATATATATATATATATATATATATATATATATACATTTTTCTTAATTTCTTAGTTTGTTATCGGAGAAGATGGAAGCTGTGGCTTGTGTTATGAACATTCTCCAGCTGAAGGTATCGCTGTGACACAGTTAATAGAACATTTACTAAAATACATGTAAGTGCCAAATTTAGACATCATTTATTTAATCGAACCAACTTCAAATAAAGTAATCGACTTAAACTGTATCTCTTCCGGATTGTGGAGACAATTATATCAGGACAATTACTTTAGCCCATCATTGTTATATTTGATGTACTGTTCCTTATTATATAAATAAACGAGCCCATTTAACATACTGATAGGGAAGAGGTGAAGAAGAGGAAGTTAGAACGTATGCAGTCGATGTGCGATTTACCTTATCCAAAGAAGCTGAGATGGAAAGTGAATCAGGATCTGAAAAGAGAGATTTTGACCATCCAATCAGAGACAGACAGGTTAATCCCGAATGGGTGTTAGAGGAGTAAACAATATGGCGAGAATGTGATGTTTTGGAGGAAAAAACTCCCACCGGATTTTGATATCCACTTGAGGTGACGTATTAATTGTTTGTAATTCCCGTTTCAGGATGATTGCTAACACAGATCTCTATGTCCTTCGATATGACAAATATGGGAAAAACTTCCCAAAACAGATCAATATGAGTCCTGATGCTTATATGCAATTAGCTTTGCAGCTAACATACTACAGGTAGGCTCGTTTAAAATGAGTAACACTGGTGTGAGTGCCGTATGTGCGTATGCGTGTGTGTATGTTTATATGTGTGCGCGTGTACGCGCGTATCTGCATCCATAGTAGATGGTTGTGAATAATTTAGTGTACATTTCTCGTTGTCGGTCTACTTCTGCTGGTTTCATCCGTTTTGTCAAAATAAATTCACGCATTTCTAAATATGATTTTTCAAAACCCAAAATAAACACGAACACAGAATACACAACTGCTTGGTGTCGACCTACGAAAGTGCTTCCATCCGACGATTTCGGGCAGGTCGAGTAGATAACATCAGAGCGTGTACTGAGGAAGCTTTAAATTGGGCCAAAGCTATGACAGCCGGTAACCAACTGTCGGTAAGTGTACTCAGCTCAGATAAGACTCTACGCCATTTGTTGACAAATGTAAATGTATTCGATAAATTCTAGATTTTTATCTAGATCGGCCTAAAATTAGAAAGCAAATATTCCGAGAAATAATTCTATGCACACTTGCTTCGCCGATTCTCTTTGTGCTCGTATTTCGTTAAAGGATAGTCGCATCAGCAATTGATTATCATCTTGTATCGTCAATATTTGTTAGATATTTCTAAACTTTTATCTATGTTTTTAGTAAAGGTCTTTAGGGATAGAAATAACAGCATAAATGATACATTTGATAAATGCCATACTTTATCCCATAATATCCATACTTTGACTGAATGTACACAAATCCATAAATTGTTTAATGATATCTGTGTCGTTTTTCTCAGCACAACAATTACTAACGCTCTCCTAATGTGTTGTTGTTGTTGTTTATGGTAATGGTGTTGTTATTGTTGATGCTGTTGTATTTCATCCAGGCTGATGAGAAGATGACGTTACTCAGAAACGCCATAAAGAAACAGACTGAAATACTTGTCCAGGTACCGTATTCTACCGCAACTCTACCTATTCTACCGTATTACGCCGTATTCTAACCATATGCTGCCGTAACTCTTCCAAGACAAAAACCTGCTCATGTCGTTTTCTGTCGTTGATGTATTATTAAGATTGAGTTACTTCTTTGTTTATAGACTATTCTAGGATATGGGATTGATAACCATCTTCTGGGATTGAGACAAATGGCCGTAGAATTGGGAATTGAAAAACCGGAAATCTTCAAAGATGAATCGTACAATAGAGCGAATCATTTTACATTGTCTACTAGTCAGGTTCGTATCATCGAGAGAAACTATGATCAGTGATGTATTAATATTTTACTGAAACCGAGTGAGGGGGGCGGGGGAACTTGTAACATGTAGATTATATCGTATCTGTAAGTGGGCCACCGAATATCTATAATACTATTAAAGTTGTAATCCTCTTTCTTTGTTGATAATTATTTCTGTTCGGCTGAAAATATTGCTGTTCTTGGAATAGTTGTTAAACCTACTGTTGATATTGATGTTATTATTATTATTATTATTATTATTATTATCATTAATCTTACGTTATCATACAGCCAATATCCTCTAGATAGGTAATTTGAAGGCTTTAAAAAATCAGTTTACCATAAACTAGTTTTACTGACTTATAATTATCATTCATCCATTCTGAAGTTAGACCAGAGGGCGCCTCCGTGGTCTAGCGGTAGCGTGCTGGACCACAGATCACTACCACCCGTGTTCGAATCCCGGCGTGGGCATATCTGAAGGTTGTTTCGTCTTTCACTTCGTCTCATTACCTTTGGAGGTCGCTCGGCCCATTTAGCCTACCTTGTGCACAAAAGTGGCCGTAAAACATCAATCATCATCATCATGAAGTAAGACCAATATGATGTAATAAATAAATGACTAAGATCAATAACAAATAACGATATGGAATGTTTTGGTCATCAAAGTTTGTTGCCAAAACTCACATTCAATCAAAGTAATGTTTCCAGGAATATTTCCAACTAAATTACTACCATTCCTTATCCTAATATAAGAAATTATACAAGATGACGTAAATTCATCAGAAAGAAGAGTTTGTAATTTAAAAAAACCCAGAACATTTTGTCTCTCTACCTGGGATCGAGATGTTTAGGTTAATAGAGAACTATCCCATTATCCAGTATATCGGATCATTCTAGTCCCGAATATGTGCCATTTCTTATCTAACACCCCCCTACGATGATATGAACTGATTAATATACCATTAATGAACAAAAATTACAGGAATACATCAACACCAAGGTCTCATAAATAGCCAAATTTTGACATATTTCTCTTCAAATTGTCAAAATACGAATGATGTAAACTTCACTTACGACATTTTATTTCTACAATTGCCAAATAATTCTACTGTAAATAAATTATAACAATATTGTGTAGAGAATTATGTGTCACATAAAAACCCAATAAGAAATCCATAGAAACTAAAACGGTCCAACGGATATGTTATTTAGTTAATATGTTATTTATTTTTGTTTTAAATTATTATATTGTAATTTTCATAAATTTATCTAATTGTTATGGTTCGGTCAGATTTCATTGTCTAAATGCTAATATGACAAATATCTTTATTTTATACGATGATCATTGTCACCCACTATTGAGGCTGCTAACATTGTTATTACTACTACTACCACTACCACTACTACTACTACTACCACTACTACTTCTACTACTGCAACTTTTTACCCTACTATTACTACTGCTACAACTGCTGCTCCTACTACTACTACTACTCACACTACTACTATTTATGATACTACATCATCTACTACTACTACTACTACTTCTACTACTACTTTTTATCATACTACAACTACTTCTACTGGTACTATTTCCACTACTACCACTACTATTACCTTTTACCCTATCATTACCATTAATACTACTGCATCTACATCAACTACTACTGCTTCGAATATTACTACTAGCTACTACTACTATTACTACTTTTACCACAACAACTACAACTACTTTTTACCCTACTACTACTAATACTACTATTTTTACTCGAACATTACTACTAGTGCTACTACTACTACCACTGACACTACTAGTACTGTTATTATTAACATTTTCTTCACAACTACGTTTCTATTATTACCGCTACTACTACTGCTAATATTACTGCTAATATTACTTCTACTATTACTACTACTACTACTACTACTGTTATTAGTACTATTACTAGCATTCACAACACAACTGATTCCACTCATTATCTCACCTCCAGGTACCATCGAGCCTTGATACATTAACCTGTTATGGTCCCGTTGTACCAGATGGTTACGGAGCTTGCTACAATCTGCAACCCGACTTCATAGTAGTCTGTGTCTCCTCCTTTCTGTCATGTGGCGCCACCAAGTCGGAAGTATTTGGTCGACAACTAGCGATGACCCTCGACGAAATGCACGACCTGTGTATGAGGATTGGAAATAGTAGCGACCAGACAGCCGGAGTTCGGGGAGATTCTGCCATCCAGACGAAGGCCAAGGCATTAGGGAAGACTCACACTGCCGACATATCCAGCCAACTGCTAACGTCCACTCATCGTCAAAAGGTTGTTACTTGAAACAACGAAAAGTTTGCTATTAGAAAGCCGTTCAGAAAGTAGAATGTTCCAGCGTAACATGAAAGCATAGACTCAGGTAGAACTAGGGAAACGATATATATATATATATATATATATATATATATATATATATGATTAATTAGTTTAATGTCAGGTTATTGTTAATTCTTTAATTGTTATTTATTGCTCATTTGTTACATTGAAGCTTAAAGCGAGCTGCAGATGTTGCTAAAAAGATAAACAGTTCTGCATATTATTCATCTGTATCTTTGTTATTAATATAATAATATGCCGTTGTCATTTGTTGGCTGTTTCAATGTTGATCAGTTTTCAATATGTTAATTTACGCTACACGCGTTATGTTTGTTTATTTTACTCCGCTGTGTGTGGGTTATATTAACGAATAGGTAATCGTTAGAGTAACATACTCTAGTATCAATCAATATGATCACTTGAATACGTTCATAAGTTATAGTATAGTAATGATGTACTATGACAGTTGTTGTTTAGGGATGTCATAGTTTAGGTTTCATCGTTAGGATATGTGTGTGTATATTTATTCGTATGTTTTTGTTCTTCTATTTTTATTTATTACGTATCACGTGTTGAGATGTTTACATGTTGATTAAAAATTAGTAAAAAGATGCGTCATTCGCTCATATTTACTCAAAATGCTGTATAGTGGATACTTGCATGCTAGAAATACCTTAAATAGAGATATCACAAATGGTGAACTGCCGTGAAGCCATTTTTGATCCACAGTGGAAGAGAAAATACTTCTCCTGAGTTACATAGATGGGAAAAGCAATTTTCCTCAAGATAGGAGAAAGATAAAGATCCCAAACTTTATTAGTTCATAAGTGAAGAAATTGGTTTTCTATCGAATAAAATGTCATCTTCGACGAAACAAAATCAAAACTATAATTTCGATCTATTTATTTGACCTTTTTTTCACAATGAATGAGTGATGACGCTGTACGATTGGAAATAATTTATAAAATAAAATGGGTTCGAAGAAAAATAATTATAAAGGCGGTACCTTTGATGTCCAAAGAATGAAGAAAAATACTGATAACGAAATTTATTCTTTATGTGGTTTTGTAAGTGTACGTGTGTGTGTGTGTGTGTGCGCGTGTGTGTGCGTGTGTTGTAGATTTCAAATTAATTTTTATCGGTAGCGACTATTAGCTCTTTAGACGTGTGATGATTGTTATTGTATCAACGACGTAATCACTCTACAGGTTGATGAGTTGTCGTGTTTGTGAGGATCTGGTTGTTCGAGAGCCTTTTTGATGTTTTCAACTTTCTGTCGATGTTCGAAATGATTTAACAAATTTCATTACTGGCAATCTTTTATTAACTTCACGTATTTGCTGGTTATAGCATTAAAATATAGTGATGTGTTCAAAAGTTTCAGGTGATATATAAATATTTTTTTAATTTACGAATAATCGGAGAAAAAATTGTAATATTAACAGAAAGGACTCATCGGTACTTAAATTGTTGTCGCTTCAGACATTTAGAATAAAGAGATAGCAATTTTCGGCAAAATAATAAACTACTAATACGATTTATAAATTTAATCATGATTCGATTAGCAACTAATCTGAAAGATATCAACATCCGACATTTAGAAACAAAGGACTTATTGTTGTGATATTAATAATTCTATCTAAAACATCAAGCCGACCGTAGAATTAAGACATCTGTCACGTGTTGATTCTATATGTTCTTTACTTCCAAGTCATTAAAGTTCGTATGATGGAAAATATCGAGATTTCTAACGTCGAATTATAAGTTTACTTCAGCGAGACATATCTAGGTCACCGAAGGTTGACAATAAATACAGGCATATGTGAGATGGAGAAACGAGAAAAGGGGAGTCTTTGATGAGATGGAAATGTTCATCTTCGGTCTCGGTTTGTGTGTGTGAGACCTCGCGTCAATGAGATAATAGACACTGTCTAGTTTTATTACGATTGACGTTGGAGCTGGTGTAGAAGGTTAATTAGTCATTAAAAGATGATGTCGTTGATAATAAGATAAGAAACTCGATGATACAAGCTTTATATAATGTCCAGTATCCCGTAGAAATAACAATTACAACTTAATTGGAATATGGAACAGCTTTTTAAAAAAAACCTAATAATACATAAATATATCGATGGATGAATGCTTGAATTGCGATCTGACAAAACCGTGGATGAGATACCATATTTTTTGACAGTTCGGCCTATCAGGAAGATTGATGTACTCCTGGTGTCAAGGTCATAAAAAGAAATGACTCCCTTTCCGCGGTTTCTTTTCATTGGCTTTTTAATTATAGGCTAGCGTCGGTTTATAATTCCGATGCGATTTGAGACTAAATATGTCTTAGAAACTTACTAAATAAGTAAAATAGTAAAATAGTGAAGGAACTCATCATTGGCGTCATCTTCTCTCAAACTAAAGATGTGTCGTTGATTTAAGATATAACTGATTTTTTCGTACGAGAAATACAAAAATAAATATGTAAAGACACCTTTATAAGATAACTTGTCTTTCTAGTTATATATATATATATATATATATATATATATATATATATATATATATATATTAAAATATATATATATATATATATATAAATATATATTTATTCCATAAAGTGGGGCTGCAACACTAAATGCACAATCACTATATGACTTGAACCGAGACACTGGCACCTGCAATAATATCTGACTGGATGACCTGAGTTTTCGAGATGACTTTCTAATGGAAACCAGTTCACACAGGTATTCTGGCGCCATATTATTAATATATTTATAAGTTATTAACATAATCTTGAAATGGATACGCTGTCTAACAGGTAGCCAATGTAGTTTTTGAAGAATTGGGGTGATATGATCATATTTTCTAGCATTTGTTACAATGCGAGCTGCACTATTCTGAATTCGCTGAAGGCGATTAATGTTATAATCAGATATGCGTATAACAGGGAGTTACAATAGTCTATACGAGATGTAACAAAAACATGAACTACAGTTACAAGTGATTCTTGTGTCAAGAATGCTTTTAAACAGTGGATGTTCTTAAGATGGTAGTAGGCAGCTCGGCATACTGATGTGACATGTTCATGCATGTTAATACATTGGTCAAAAATAACCTCTAGATTTTTTACTGACCCATTAGGGGTAATCGAAGATGCACCCATCTGTAATGCTGGTGTCTTTAGGGATTTAACACAATGTGGTGATGCCAAATATAAAATATTTGTTTTATTATCATTTAGTTTTAGAAGATTTTGAGTCATCCATAGCCGAATATCGGCAATACAATGTTCTAAATTCTTCAAGGAAGAGGAGAAATTTAACTCATTGTCAGGATCCAGTGATATATACAGCTGTGTGTCATCAGCATACAAGTGATATTTAACCCCATATCACTGCGCAATTATCCCAAGAGGGTGGGCATACATTGTGAAAAGCAGAGGACCAAGAACTGAACCCTGTGGTACACCAGATAACAAAAACTGAATGTCAGATAAAATACCATGAACAGACACTCTCTGGGAGCGTTGTTCCAGATAGGATCTAAACCATTCAATTACTCTACCTGACAGACCAAACATTTATAGGCAGACTGTAGTGATTCATTAAGGTTATTATTGACCCACTATGTATATTTAATATTTTTTGACAGAAGAAGTTATTAAAACAATGGGCCATATCTTTATCTGAGTTGATATTATTTGGGAGGACAGTTTGACTTTTATGTAATACTTTATTCACAACACTGAAAACAGTCCTTTGATTTCCACATCATCCAGTGGATCCAATACCAGAGAAGAGACTCGCAGATCAGCAAGAAAAGCCTCCTTGTCAATTGACTTATATCTTCTATATATCTTCTGTAAAGATACATTAATATTAACAAGGAAATGATCAGACAGCATGGAAGACACAGACACACCCTTAATCAAATTGTCATCATCACCGGAGATGACAAGATCTAAGATGTGACCATGTCTGTGTGTTCTTTCTTGAACATGCTGCCTGAGATTGGCAGATCTAAGAATGTCAGCCAGTTGTTTGGTATCTGCATTCCTCTGGCAATCCCAATGTATATTGAAATCACCTAAGATCAACAGATGACCACTATTGGTAGCAAGAGAGTCAACAAATCCCGAAAATTCCTTGAAGAAATCTGCTGCTTTCAGGCCATTTTTCTTAGTGGGGTGTAATCAGTAGATAATAGCTACACGAACACGTATCCCCCCAGATATAAAAGTCAGTTGGTAATTTTCAAAAGACTTAGCCTGAAAACGCAAATGGGTTTCACACTTCAAAGAATCACGGAGAAGAATGCCGACTCCCCCACCTTTGTTTTGTGAATCCGAGCTGCATGATGGAATAAATATCCAGTCACATCACCTGGAGTCACATCACCAACAATTTTCTGGTCTTAAACATTACCAGTCAGCCAAGTCTCTGTAATGACAAGAGCATCAAGATCCATATCCTTAACAACATCAGATATTTCATCAGATTTATTACAGATCGACTGACAGTTAATAAGACCAATATTGACATTTTGTACAGCTGTGCCATTATATGGTGTTATTGGCACAGTGATCAAATTACTTGTATCAGACGCAATCTGCTTTGCATGTTTTCGACTACGTGGGCGCATCGCTAAGCAAATGGTATTACCACCATAGGGTCGTAAGGCAAGCAACTGATCTCTAGTATAATTCATTATAATTATAGAAATAAAATAAGTGAAAATAAAAAATTAAAAACATACACAAGCAAAAACCGAGTTATTATGGGAAACACTGGTGTGAGCGATAATATAGGGCGTCAAATGAACAGTTAAAAAGAAAATACAAGAAATACAAAATAACTAAATATAATAATATTAATATAAATTAAATCTATATTACATAATATGCAAAATAAACCAGTTTCACTGATGTAACTTATCTAATAGCTGAACTATCCGAGAAATATTCCGTGTCATTACATCGAGAGCCGGACATACTTCCCGCCACAACAACATATTCATATATATATATATATATATATATATATATATATATATATATATATATATATATATATAAAACACCACTAATTACCACATGTCTTATTATTCAAACATAACGCAATAAATAATTAAGGAATATTAAACATCATCGATCTTGGCTAATAGCTTGATGTTTATCGATATGAAAGAAAACAGAGTTTAAGATACATTAACATTAAAGGAAGATAATGATGTAACTTGGTTTTATTCTTTTTGTGTAATATCTAGAATTATGTATTCGAGAATCCATGTTTTCAAGCACCAAATTTGCTTTTGAGAGAGGTTAATCGTTGTTTATCTTTTGATAAACATCTTATTTTCCATTATTCTTGCATATTAAGAAGATTCGAGGAATATGATACGATTTTTGAGATTTTCATATTAGATATTCCGATGTCTTTGGTTTAGATTCTTGTTTTTGCCAGTTTTGTCAGTTTAGTGAGTGACACGTACAAATTTTTGATAATGATAATTAACCATAATGAGGCTATAGGAGAGATGTCTTAATAATAATTAGTATATATTATTACAATAGTACATATTATTATATTAGTACATATTAATTTTACAGATTTTCTTTACAATTGGACATCAATAACTTAAATTCTTTTGTAGTCTTCATTATACATTATATACACAAAGATATATTTGTTTGGAGCTGAACCCCTTTCATGTAAATCATGAGCACTGTTTGAGTATATTTTAGCTTACCTGATGTTTACCTGAATATTATGAACTGATTAATGTATTCATTAAAAACGGATGTCATATTAAACCTGACTATTGTACAAGCCAAATGACGAGCGAAATGGTTGATTATAGTGATATGGGAAACACTAAAACAATGTATCACATGAAGCGGTTGGTTTAAAGCTGGAAAGTATAATTATACTTGATATTAGCGGAGATGTTTCGCTATTCATTATCAGGAACGTTATGATCGATGTGACTTTAGACAAAATGTTGTTTATTAATCCGACGTTGTTCTTATAACGTCTTAGTGTCGTTCTAATGATGGATGTCGTGATGCGCTGAAACCAACACATAAAACGATTAAAGCGTTCTCATTAAACTATATATATATGGTATATTCTATATATAGCTCAACGGCAATTACATGCCCTATAAATATTGCTGTTTGGTGAATACAGCAGGGCCTCGTTATGTGTTATGGGCAGTACTCTTACACTAGACGGGAGACCCCCAAACCAGAGATAGGGTCGGATTATCTTGGCAGCAAATGGGAATTGGTAGGCGGATATTGGCAATTCCTAATGGGGTCGTTTTGGTTTTGAGACATCGGCCAATGCTCAAACACAACCATTTTGTCTCTTCTCGTGCACGAAAGTCAATAATGGAGACATCCCGTTCACATATTGATAAATACTCTATTACATACCTTGAATTGATCAGTTTGTCAAGAGTAGACTATACTTTGCCAGTAAACATATATTTATTGACGTTGTTGGCGTTTCGGGCGTTTGTTTTCAACATGGCGTATTTTCCGTTCCCCTAATTTCTGATAGTTTTCTCGTTTAGCGATACTGTTAGACAGACGTTCTCCAACAATATTCCTTAATTACGATATGTTATATTTAGCACCGTAAAGTGAAAGTAAACAATTATAAATTCGTTACCTGAATATCCATAGAACAAATGATTATTCATTAATCATGGCGGCCGATCACTCAGAAATAGGTCTGAATAACGCAACTCTATTATTATGTGAGAACCATAGAATTATATTTTAACTCTAGTGATGAAAGTCACCTTTATCAAGAAATAATCCTTTCCAACTGAAAAGATAATAAGCAACAAAGTGTTATATTTAACATTATGAGTGTTGCGTGAAAGTGCAACGAGAATTTGTAAGTTGATGTGGTTTGTTAATACAAAACAAATTATGAATATGTGAACGAGTGTCCTGGTATTTCTACGCTAGTTCACCGGGTACACGGATCGCTGACCCGCAAACCCTAGTCGATATCGAGATCACGTAATGCGCATGCGTCTATTAATTGAAGTAAAGTGAGTGAGGTAATGCATAAAATATATCACGTGATAGTCTAAATGAACTGATCTACATCTAAAGGTGAAGAGATGAAGCGAAAGATGAAACACCCTCGATACATAGCCAGGACTACCAGTTAAGACATGAATTTTATCCACGAAGGACCGTGTGGGTGAAAAGTGTTTAATTAACAAATGAGCAGAAATTGGTGCATTATACTGTCGTGTCATTTTAACTGTCTTTTACAACATTCACGAGGATAAAGTGGATAAAGTCTAAATCCTGACTTCTTGAGGACTGCGTTATTCTAGAAAGATCGTGGAAAGTCTAGGAAAAGCAGTTGAACTTAAATTAATTTAGCATAGTTTAAAACGGATAGATCGGTTTCTTTTTTATATTTATTGATTTCCTGCAGATTTCGCACAAGATACCATTTCGGCATAACATTTTAATATTAAAGTAAACTTTGATCCTCTGGGGACTTATATGTTGAGATTGAGACACCATATACAGAACTACATTAGTGGAGCTGAATAAACCGAGATGGAGCTAGCTAACTATATACAACATATAGAAGCTAAATGAAGTCTAGAATCGGATAATTTGAAACGAATTCTAGTTGTAAGAGTAGTTGATGAGTCGTGACTACAGTTTGTCTCAGAAATAAGTATTGCTTTAAAACGTACAACTACCCCAGTATTATCAGTGAACAAACAAATGATTCATAAAACCACATTTCTTCTTAACTATTGAAGCCTAAAGGAGTAATTCTACTCGCAGACTTATTCTGATTTGAAATCCTGTAATCGTGAAATACATTATCGGACTGAATTTACAAGAAATAAAAAGGTTGTGCAGCGTCAAAGTAATTTTCCTCTAATTCTTAAAGAGAAATTGATGTTTTTGTGTTTGAAATTTCACCCATTTCGACTCTCTGTGTTCCAACTTTGGCGACAAACAACTTAATGTTGGAATGTTCTATTCTACGCACGGCATATTTTGACAGCACAGATGCTAATATCAGCTTCATTCAGCTAATCAAACCCTACCTATATCAACCTGTGAATAGGCCTTTTATAGGTTTTCGGCGCGTGAACCAACATAACCAACATGACAAGATGTACACTACATACATATGGAATAGCAATGTGTGTATGTGTGTGTGTTTATTCCGAAAATGCTAACCTATTCACTGAGTGTTTATTTAGTTCATAAGTACATGTTATTATCCTTAACAGAACAAGTGATCATCACAATAACTCCAAGGGTTACATTACGATCAGTAAAGTAATCATTCTCGTAAGATTTACTGACATTTAAACACATTACTGATGAATAGTTTAAATATATAGATTGGAATAACTGTCACGTTAATGATTAATTAACGGCAAATTGCCATTAGTTATTTGTATTGTAAAGTACCATATATTTGAAAGTTGGTGAAATATTTTTGAGTAGACAAATATTTGGTATGAAATATCAGAGTTTAGTTATGTAGACCTTGTCTAGATTCAGTAATAAGGGCATGTTACTAGTTATAGCTAGTTAATGTGTTACTTTGTTATTAGGAGACATCTCTGGATTTGAGTGACCTTATGTTAACGCACACAGGAAATATCTATTGATGTTTCAAGAACATCAAATGAACTATAATTATAGTATTTTGTGGGTGTTTTTATTAGAAATATGTTTAATGTTAGTTAGCTATACTACATAAACCTTATTTATCATTATTACTATTATTATTGTTATTATTATTATTAGTAGTAGTAGTAGTAGTAGCGTTAGTAGTATTACTTGTGTATGGGGGGAGAGTCTGGATTATAATATTTTCATGCACTTGATTAACTTATTCAGTGAGTGAGCGATTTCAGTAATTTTATTTATTAGGTAAAACATTTACATAATAAATAAATAAGCTTTCACTGTAATCAAGCAGATTAGTTGTTATAAACATCAGTATATTTGTTGTTATATCTATAACCCCCGGGGTTTATTGATATAAATCCCCAAAAATGAGCCATTCCACGATCTGTGTGTTAATGTGTCGACTACAAGAGACGTTTATCATAAACATCAGTTATACCAGTTTAATCGTGTTATATATAATACATTACTTTGGGGAGAGTTTCATCCGGATTAGAGATTAGATAGAGAGCTCTGTCTCGCTACGTGTGTGATGGAGCCTGAGACTCGGGTATCCTCTTTTCTAAACTAGGATCATGAAATGAAGCCTTTTATTTTCTTCGTTGTTTTTACAACTAATAAAAGATAGATAAACCTAGCTATCTCTAGTTTGGAGTAGCTACTTAAGTAATATGTCCTCGCCCCAAAATCTTTATTAACTTTTAATGATTGTGGCATTCCTTTTCGGCGGATGAATTGAGAAACCGTTTGGCAGATTTACGGAAGAGAAATTTATAATGTTGCATTTCATTATATACAATTCGCCAAGGTAATAAAAACCCGTTTCCCCCTCAGTTCACTTATGGATCTGGATTTAGGCGCGGGGTAAATAAGTTATTTTGTACAATAACTTCTGTTCATTTCCTTTCATTCTAATCTTTTCTTTTTAAACTCATATTTCTTCAATTCTAATTATTTATTTACGTTTGTGTATATTTCTTGCAATACTATCTAATATTTTCAAATTTATTTAAATCGCTTATTGTTCTTGTTATAATATATTTTTAATTAATTTAATTGGGAACAAAACACAGATAACTTAAGAACCTGTAGGGATCTATATATATATATATATATATATATATATATATATATATAATATTATATATATTTATATATATATATATATATATATATATATATATTATAATTAAAGGAAATCGAAAGTTATTTATTGAATGAAAGTTTACCTAATTAATTAATTACTATTATATTCATTATTATTATTGTTGTTGTTATTGTTTAATTACTCTTATTGTTGTTGTACAATATTTTAAGATGACTTCAATATTCAGAATTTCTAATGGCTGAAACACACTTTAATAAAGAATAACAACCATTAACAAGAAGAATAATTCATTGATAAAATAGAACACGAAGACAATTAACAGATCATCACACTCTGTCAGTTTTTAGTGTCACATTTTGGCGGATAAAGAAACCTGATGAATCTTAGGTAGCTTTTTATTTCGCGAATCAGTTGTTGGTTTTAGCCTGGTCGCCTTTGTTTAATAATGAAACATCCGACAGTCCTGGATAAAAACCTCAATCGTGAACATGATCTGGAAGAATGAAATGTCGTGCTTTATCAGCTGCGTTGATCAAATACAAAAACTACATCAAATACAAAAACTACATCAAATACAAAAACTACATCAAATACGGCAACTACATCAAATACAGCAACTACATCAAATCTTTCTCTTACTTCAAAAGGCCCATCTGGATGTCATTATGTATAAAAGACGAGACGACGTTTAAGGAACAATTTCATTGAAGATGCAACTGTTTTTGACGTGTTATTTATTATCAGAATGTAATGTTGGTATGTTATAGAATAAAAGTTCAGAGTTTTAATAACTTCGGCCTAACATTATTGTTTAGAAGTCGCCCCCCCCCCCCCATCGATACTCTGTAACAAATGTTTACATATATTATACAGCACCAGCGACCACTTGAACCTATCAAAGAGACCATCGCTTTGTACTTACCATTGTTTGTCGGTAGTTGTACGTGCTTGAAAAAAACGGTTATTCAGCTCGCAGAACTTGAACAGAAAAATACACCGCAGGCAGTAACGTGTGTACACTGGCGTTAGTTGTCAGCGTACCAAATTCAACACGCGCCGCATACTGTGGCGCCTCTGGTGAGACAAGCCCTTGTCCGAGGGAACTACAGACACATTGAGATAGCGAACGTTAACTATGGAGTATAAAGATGAAAAGGGTAACAGTAGTTCTCGCAAACAATGCTGCAGCATTAACCGGCTACAATGTGTCCTTATTTTGTTAGTTTTCGTTGCTATGGGGATCGCCATTGGCGTTTTAGCAGGTCTGCTGGCCGGGAAGGACTCGTGTCCGGAAGCGACTCCCACTCCGACTACGGAACCCATAGAAGCGGCCAAACTCTGGGAGAACCACCGCCTCCCGGACTACATCATCCCGGAACACTACGACCTGACGCTATATCCGGATTTCTACGATGGTCGTGGTGAGTTCACGGGAAACGTGACAATAACACTGAACGTCACTAAGTCGTCGTCTCACCTACTGATACACATTCGGGATCTGAAGGTGATTGGTACTAGGTTACGTCGTGGTGGGAAGATACTCGACATCGCCAAAACCTTCCATTACGAGAAGAACGAGTATTGGGTTGTGGAAGCCGCGGATGTCATCCAGAAAGGTTTAATCCAGGTTGAGATGCAGTTCGAAGGCTCGTTGGTGAATGGAATTGTTGGCTTATATAAGAGTGTCTACATCAATACCTTGACCAACGAAACGAGGTTAGCAAACTGGTTGAAAGAGAAATCATACCTTCAAATAATCATTAATTACTGGATATCGGCTCCAGAAGGGATCATTTGCTGGCGTGTTGGTTGTGCAGCTACGACTGTACAGGGCCCTATTAACTCTTAACCCCTAGGGTTTTAGTACTTCTGTACTTCGGGTACTTCAATCTGTCATCCCACTACAACTGACAGGCTGACTTTGGTACAGTAGCCACTAAGTCACAGTACATAGCCCTATTTTCAATTTGCAGGTCTCCTGAAATGTTTTTTTAAATGCTTTAAATTTGATTTTAGTAAGAACTAAAATAATGTATTTATGTGTATATAATTATATATTATATTTATGAGAGTGTATATATATATATATATATATATATATATATTTATATATTGGAACTAATTTATTTTTATTATTGAGACGAACAATTTGACTATGGAGATGTAGCTGTCTGTTTCAGATATTTAGCTACTTCGAAATTCGAGCCAACTGATGCCAGAAAAGCGTTTCCTTGTCTTGATGAACCTGGATTAAAGTCAACATTTACCACGACACTTATACATAGATCAAATATGGTGGCTTTGTCAAATATGCCTGTCGCTGTAAGTTTTATGAATAATAATTTATGAATATTTTAGAATCGTTTACTGGCCTAACTCAGTTTGAGTGTTTTGAGGGGGAGGGGGAGGGGGACGTTGGGATATATGCGTCCTACAAAAATCAATAGATCTGTAGGTGGACAAACATCCATGACAATTGATAACCTATTTTTGAAGATGATGTTACATAGATTTTCTCATATCTATGTTTTTGTTTTCTCCAAGACTTTAATATTATAATATTTAGAATTTGTAAGCACAACGTCATTTACACATATAAGCTTTTTATGTGGCAAGTCGTGGATGAACTATTTAAGCGTATTGTGTAACGCCATGCTGATCAGTCATGTAGTTTGATGTCATATAAGAGATATTAATTTGCATACAAATACCAGAAAGTCAACCGTTCATATCTGTCATATTGTATGTCTATAAATATGTTCTAGATTAACACCAATAACAATAGTCTAATAACAAACTTTTTGGCCCATTAAAGCGTGGAGTGCTACCAATAGAGTTTTACACGGTATCAAGCAAGTTACTCTTGACATCATAATTTATATAGATTTTGTGAGTATTTCCATAATATGAACTTGGACAATCATTATTAGAGGAACAACTTTGATAAAATACCGATTTGGTCGTACATGATCCTAGTTTTTAACGATAGCACTTCGTTTTGGAAAATGTATTCACAAAATTCGTCAGTTGATATGCAGCAGCAAGTATCGATGGAAAGAATATATTAATTTATTGTGTTTACATTCCGCCAACAACCGACAGCGTTAATTGGTGTACACCACTTGATGTCTAGAGAACGTTTTACATGTCCACTTAACCTGGAATACCTAATTAGATTCAGGAGTGTATGTGTGTATGTGTGTGTGTGTAAGTTGGGCTCTGTGTGACCCGAAATTGTATTTGACTAAGCTCGTAATTTCTAATTCAGTTTATTATCACCACAAACCTTTTCATGTTTACCTTTGTTTGTCTGAACACATCATTAGCCTTTAGATAATCACATTTTGGCGACTGTTGAACGATAACGGAACTTTGTTGACAAGGAGTTCGGTGTCAGTGAGACTATAAAACCCCTTAAAGTCGAGTAGCAACTAGACATAAAGATATATCTAGATAAACATGGATCATCCTTCTTACTAAAATATTTGGAAAGTTGGTCTACTTACATATGTCAAAAGAGATGGCTCTGTGTTGTACTAAACGGCAAGACATTTAAACCGTTTAAATATAAAACCAATACAAATATATTTTGATATGATAAAACGTATATTTTAGTGTATAAGACGTATCATATAGCTGCATTTACCTGAATGTATTATTTATACACACACGCATACACACATACACATACACTCACGCGCGAGCGCACGCACCTCTCCCCTCCCCCACACACATAACGCCCGCGCGCGCGCACACACACACATACACACACAAATTTCACTGTCGCGTTCTCTCTTTTTTTCATATCTGATACCAGTTTGTCTTAGTGGCTGTATGACTATGGAAGTTCCCATATATACATAGCAATTTGTATATACATAAATTATAATGATAATATGATCCCTGAAAAATGCTACCTCATTGAATGAGTGAATATGTAAATGAGTGAGTGTTTTGCTTAGATTCGTTGTTGGTCGTATTTGGGTCATATCACCAAATGTCAATGTATATATATATATATATATATATATATATATATATATATATATATATATATATATATATATCACAGTTTAATTCCACAATTTTTACACTGCATACTATAATAATCGATTCCTTTTTTTGGTTTCGAAATCATTGCTCTATATTTACGTGATGCAAATTATATATTGTTTACATAATATTTTTACTAATTGATATCATGATCACAGAATATACAAATCTGTTAATTCTCTTCTGTCTAAAAGAAGTAAATAGGCAAAAAACAGCTGTGAGTGTTATAGTTAGGCAAAAAACAGCTGTAAGTGTTATAGTTAGGCAAAAAACAGCTGTAAGTGTTATAGTTAGATTACAAATTATAATACATTAAGGTGTCAAATTGACATCATTAATTGATGATTTATTTATCGAGGTTTGTGTTATCGTTATACCTTTAGAACCTTCCGATCATAAGTTAGTTCATAAGTATTGGTAATTATGGAAACCACAATAACAGGGATCGGATAAGATTTGTTTATTCTTGGTGCTCGTCACATCTATAACATGTGGTGCAAAGGCGGCTCCCTGTGAAAACAACCTAAAATACAGGTGTAGTATTCGAACCGACGACCTGGAGATTTGCAGCGGAGAGCCCTAACAACTACGCCATCTAACATGACTCATATATAGGAGACAGTCGGTGATTTAGGGATAATTATAAAAGACAAACAAATAAAATCTGAAGTTTAACATTTTCCTTCTCGTATAATGAGTGTATATTTCAAATTAGAAATAGGAAATACTTCATCATCAACCATTATAAATCCAAAACCAGATAGCAACTTGTAGACTCGGCATAGCAACTAAAACAAATCTCTGTACGGTTCAGTTGTACTCGGGATTTACAAAGTCCGAATTCTGTATCAAGTTTATACACTCCAGAACTTGTCGGTCAAGGTCATTCTACTCAAGCGAGTTATTTATATGTTTGAAATTACAGTAATATTAAGTGTACATTATAATAATATATAGCGAACGTACCAGTAACAAGCTGTTCTTAAAAATGCTATGAACAGGTGGATCGTATATAAGTCACACTAAATCCAATATGTGATGGTTGATTTGTACATAAATGTGGAACCAGATCGATAAGTTATTATATAAAACAGAATATATCACTTTTTATAAGATTTACCCTTGGACAAGAACGTAAAAAGGATTTTGATCATCTAATTTTCGTCTCCTTACTGCCAACGTCTAATTGTCTGTATGTATGTTTATGGGTTTGTATGCATGTGTGTGTGTGTGTGTGTGTGTGTGTATGTGTGTACATGTGTGTGTGCGTGTGTGTGTGCGCGCGCTCGTATGTGTGTGTGTGTGTGTGTGTATGTGTATGTTTGTGAGCGCGTAGGGAAATAGGTGATATTTAAAATACTTCAGTAAAATAAACTTGAATTTCAGAGTACGTCTTCCTATGATGATGGTCTCGTGGCTACACATTTTGAAAAATCTGTAAAAATGTCTACTTACTTAAAATGCTTCATTGTCTGTGATTTTGAATTTACTGAGAAGAATATGATGAGAAATGGATCAACAATACCGGTTAGTGTGATAGTTTTAATTTTCTGTATTTGTATGTGTATGCGCGGGCGTGTGTGTATGTGCGCGCGCGAACATACATACATAATATACACATACAATAATATATATATATATTATATATATATATATATATATATATATATATATATATATATATATAGTGGAAGTTCTTGTTTCGAAGTGTACAACTATATTAAGATATATTTTCGATCCTTGTACATAATTCCAGTTCCGTGTATCGTACTCAGAAGATTAATCAACAAGGTACTGGTATGGAGTGAAAATATTGAACGTTATGAGGTCTAATATGGTTTGCGTTATCCATCTCAAAATGTATTTTAACTAGATGGATCAATTATAATATATATATATATATATATATATATATATATATATATATATATATATATATATATATATATATATATAGTGTGTGTGTGTGTGTGTGTGTGTAAGGTTCGGGCAGATGAGGCATTCCTTTTCTTGGTTTGATAACTTGTTATTGTGGGTTCAGTCGTGTAATATATTGGCCATATGATGTAATCAGACATAGAGTGTCTACAGAACCATGGCAACTGATTACCTTACTAACAATTGGTAACGTAATGATTACGATTAAGATTACATGCGTAATAATTGTAATAAATCCCGGCTGAGAATATATTGTAAATTATCTATGATTATAATCATGAATATCGTGTATATTACTTAAATGTATGTGCGATATGCTATTGTTATCTACTCACCTTTGTGCACATGATAGGCTAAATGGGCCGAGCGACCTCCAATGGTAATAAAGCGAAGTCAGGGATGAAACACCCTTCAGATATGCCCACGTCGAAATTCGAACTCAGGTGGTAGTGGTCTATGGTCCAACGCGCTACCAGTTAGACCACTGAGGCGCCCGTATTTATAGAGCTTAAACATTAACATTATTGAGAATCATCAGTGTCAGCTGAGCATTAAATTTAAATTAACTCATGCTTACTCCCTCGTATCACCTCATATCACCTCATCAGCTAAATCAATTATCAGTTGATATTTTCCCGAAGTCGATTTTCATGAGTATCTACCTCTAGACAACACAGATATACAATGTAATATATTAGTTAATACGTTATTAATTAGACAAGCCATTTATTAAGCTGTAATCACTACTATAGAAATCATTAGGCTTGTTATCTTTTGATTATGTGACATCCTTACATTACTTTAGCCACTTAAATATGAAGGAAATAGAATAATTAACACATAAACTGATCTTCGACAAAGATAGAAATAAAATGGCATAATATATCTTTCTTAGGTGTGTCATAATATTAATATTGATGTCATGGAGTGATATAATATTGTAAATAATCGATCATACCGGGTAGATATAGAAGTAATTACGATTACGCCTAAAATAAAATCGATTACAATTAATTACAGATTACGATTACTTCATGGCTGGGTGTAATGACAAATATTATAGATTCCGTTCACCTGTCGTTTACATGCCGTTGACAGACACACTAATCTGGCCACCCCCCACCTTTACCCCACCCCCCCTTCTCCCGAAATATAACTTTATTTATCAAAATAGTTCATTTTCTATTTAGATATGATCGCCATTCCGGATTTCGTATCCGGAGCCATGGAACACTGGGGACTGATTACATATCGAGAGACAAATCTGTTGTACGACGAACAAGACGCTTCTTTGATAAATAAACAAAGAGTTGCTGCTGTCGTCGCTCACGAATTGGCACATATGGTAAGATGAAACATCCTTATAGGAATACTACTACTACTACTACTACTACTACTACTACTACCTCCATTACTACTACTACTACTACTACTACTAGTACTACCACCACTACTATTACTAATACTACTACTAGTAGTAGTAGTACAACTACTAGTACTACTAATACCACTACTACAAAAACTACTACTACAACAACAAAAACTACTACTACTAGTACTACTACTACTACAAAAACTATTACTACTACTACTACTCTTACCATTATTACTCCTAGTATTTTTACTATTACTGGGTATGAGATTGTAACATACTTTGACTGTTGTTTTCATTTGTTATTTATTTACTTTGTGGGATATCAACAACAACAACAACAACAACAACAACCAAAAACAAACAACAAAATAACACAAACAACAAGACAAACAACGATAAAGAAAATAACAACATCAACAATTATAACTACAACAATAACTATATTAATTATGTTATTAGTAAATATATAGTTTCTTAATGAGAATAATCTTTAATATCAATTAGTAATATCTTTGATATTATAAAAAGACAGGTTAATTATTGATGATTAAAGCATGAACATACTTTGGTGAATGATACTGGCGTAATATATATATATATATATATATATATATATATATATATATATATATATATATATATATATATATAATCTGTATTATCAAGTTCGGCAATCTTGTTACCATGAAGTGGTGGGATGACCTTTGGCTTAATGAAGGTTTCGCCAGTTATGTTGAATATCTCGGAGTTGATACTGTAGAACCTCTTTGGGATATGGTGAGTACACAATCCCTCTTGGATATGGTGAGTACAGAAACCCTCTGTGATAATGTGAGTACAGAAACTGTTTGTTTTATGGTGAGTACAGAAACCCGCTGGGATATGGTGAGTACAGAAACCCTGAGGGATATGGTGAGTACAGAAACTCATGTTGAAACTTATGTTAAATATCTTGGAGTTGATACTGTAGAACCTCTCTGGGATATGGTGAGTACACAAACACTCTTGGATATGGTGAGTACAGAAACACTCTGGGATAAGGGGAGTACAGAAATCCTGTGTTCTATGGTGAGTACAGAAACTATGTGGGATATGGTGAGTACAAAAACACTCTGGGATAAGGTAAGTACAGAAACTCTCTGGGATATGGTGAGTACAGAAACCCCGAAGGATATGGTGAGTACAGAAACTCTTTGGGATTTATGAGTACAAAAACCCTCTGGGATATGATGAGTACAGAATAACAGTCGTCATGGCACATGGTGACCTTATTTCATACACAATTAGTCGTTACTCTTTCGGGGTTAAAATTGAGCTGTTGTGTCTTCCTGGATGTATTGATGTGAAATTGAAATGAAACTATGCTAAATGCCTTTTTATTAATCTGTTGTCTACACTCACTGATTGATTGACTGATTAACTGACTAACTGTCTGACTCACTCACTCACTGACTCACTGACTCAGTCAATAAACATCCTAAACATGTGTAGTCGACAGTCTGAAATAAATACTAGCCAATGGATGTTAGTCAATAGATTTATCCACTGTATGATTCATCAGGATTATCCACCTGTTTACTGTATTCCTTTCCTAATTGGAGAATTAATTAATTTAAAAAATGTTTTAAGGAAATTCGCTGACCAATAAATTGATATATTAATGTTTATCATCAACAGAAGTGGCAGTTTATGCCGACTGATGCACAACGTGTGATGCCTGATGACAGTAAAGTCAGTTCTCATCCAATTGTAGTACCTGTGAATCATCCGAGTGAGATTACTGAAGTGTTTGATAGTATCTCGTATAGTAAGGTAATGATGGACGACATTATGCCTTTCTAGGGGTGTGTATATGTGCTGTTGTGCGTGTATATATGCGTGCGTCCGTGCATTTATATGCATGTATGTTAAGTAAGGTATGCAAGTTCAGTTATAATACAGTGATCCTATGCGTAATTTGAGCACCAAACCCAAACTAATCTATTCCAATAATCATCTGAAAATGATCGATTTTGACGATCATTATTCAGTAATAACTCCGTCACATTTAGGGAGCTTCGGTTCTTCGGATGTTGAGTTCATTGATGGGAGAAGATAAATTCCTGGAAGGTTTACAGGTGAGTAATTTATTAAATATCGCCATCAGTTACATTAACTAGTAATTAGAAGAAATTTTATACATTTCTTGAGAAATTCTGTACAAAACCTTACCGTACAAAGACGTCAAGTTATTTACTAGTGTTTTGGTGATGTACGGCTCATGGTATAAAGTGTAATCCGTGTAAACAGATGTACATAAAGGCAAACAAAGAAAAACACGTGTACTTGTAATCGCATAAACAAACTAAAGTTTACACACAAACCTTATTCTGTGTACAAAAACGAAATTATATATTAAATTTATAATATGTATACTCACCAATTTATAAGAACTCTAAATAATTCACGGGCGCCTCCGTGGTCTAGCGGTAGCGTGTTGGACCACAGATCACTGCCACCCGGGTTCGAATCTCGGCGTGGGCATATCTGAAGATTGTTTCATCTTTGACTTCCTTTGATTACCTTTGGAGGTCGCTCGGCCCATTTAGCCTACCATGTGCACAAAGGTGGTAAAACATCGATCATCATCATCATCCAAATAATTCATATCTACATGCTATATTATATACATATAAATTAAATTAGAGTACCATCTGTGTGCTATCCACAGGCTTACATGAAGAGATACAAATATGACACGGCGGCTACTGACGACCTCTGGCGAGCACTGAGTCAGGTTTGTAAATATACACAGTCTACTAAATAATTATAATATTCTACGGTGTCATATGTGAAACAGTTAGAATTGTTATTATTATTATTATTATCATCATCATCACCATCATCATCACCATCACCATCATCAACAACTAAAAGAAAGATTATTGTAAATTATATTTGATTTTTTACCGACAAGATACATACATTAATTAAGATTTTAAATCCGTTAACATTAATTAAGATTTAAAAAAAATTAAATTATTGACGGGTTATCACTTGATCTTTATTTCGTTTTAGAGATAATTTTTTACTTGAGGCGTGTTTTATTGTATCCTTTGCTAAAAGTGGCTTCTTTTATTGCTGTATAATTGATCATCTATAAGCGACGTCAGTTATGTTAACCCGATGTTTTTCACTAACAAATCAGGTACCAAATGCGCCACCTGTCAAAGAGATCATGGATACCTGGACACGTCAGATGGGTCTACCCGTTGTCGTGGTAACAATACGGGGCCGGGATGTCGGACTGGAGCAGGAACGTTTTTTACTGGATCCAAAAGCGAATAAAACGCAACCTCCGTCTAGTTATAGGTAAGCTTATTACGATAATTCTTACTGTTCTAATGCTGCTGCTGATGATGATGATAATAATGATGATTATAATGATGATGCTTAGATAATGAGAAATGTTCAAATATATTTCAAATACTAATAAACACCTAATTAGGTCAAATAGATTGACCTGGATTGAGCATGTAGATTGTTTAAAGGCAATGTTGACAAAGACTGCAGTAACAGCAGTACAAGCTGAAATAACAACAATAACAACAACAACAATAATAACAATAATAACAACAACAATAATAACAGAAGCAACAATGTGAAACATTTGAATAAAGACCATGATATATATATATATATATATATATATATATATATATATATATATATATATATATATATATATATATATATATATATATGTGTGTGTGTGTGTGTGCGTGTGCGTGCGTGCGTGTGTGCGTGCGTGCGTGTGTAATTCTAATTATTTATGAACTTTTTAAAACATGCGCCTTCCTCTCAATGGTGATATCATTTTGAGTGAGATAAAATTATAGATATATAGAGAAATAAAATACATTCAAAATGAATGTTTGGACAATCATTTGATGTACCTGATATTGATGTTTTATTCACGACAGATACAAGTGGCATATTCCAATCAGATATAAGACTAATGAGGAAAACAGTTCTGATATATTTTGGTTGAAGAACAAACAAGGTAAATAAGATATTGAATATTGTACGTTGATAATATCATAATTAAAGTTTAATTTCAACCAGCATGATAAAAGGTGGATAATTATCGGCAAAAAGCTAATTAAATTTAAAGATTATAATATTCCTGGGTAGTCATTTCATTCGCATTCCATACTAATGTCATTAAAATAGATGCGGGATATATCAAACGGATATTTCGACTTACCTTTAACTCAAACAATATTTTCAATTATGTGCAATTTACTAAACAAAGTTGCAAAGATTTCGCGCAGCAAATACGCTGCCAAAACATTAAAAAAAATATATTTCTTTCCTGTTCTGCGAATTTGTATATTAACTGGCATCCACAAATATAGAAGTTAATACCTTGATAGCTTGATACCAGCTATACGGAGTAGTGATGACACAGCCTGTTAAAAGGTCCGGTCAAACCTTGTTTTCTCTGCACGATATTTCTTAATAAACTAATCTCTGCGTATCTTACCTACTGTATATCAAAGCCATGCTTGAGGTGTTTTTCTATTCCTGCTTTCAGTATTCTCTTATGTATTTTCATTTCCTTGGATCTTTGTTGTGAAAGGTTTTTCTATTTTTCCGCTATATTACTGAAGGAAATTCTTGTTGCTTTTAGATTCGTCGTTTGTTCCTTCAACGATTTCAGAAGATGACGTCATATACTAGAAATTTGTATTGCTAATATGGCTATAAATAGAAACACAATTCTTCAAACTGAAATCAAAGACTCATTGACGCTATAAGAAAGCCTGTATTTTGTTAATTTAATGGCCAGTTTGATCGAGAGAAAGCATCGATTCAAGCATATGACATTATATGAATTGAATAAGACGTGAATAAAAAAACGGCTTCCCCGGAACTGAACTAACAACATCATCGTTAACCAGAGTTTATTATCACGAGTGTTCAAATTCAGATCCGACTTTATCTAAAGTGTGTTACGTTTTTCACTTCGTCTATCAATTTTGGTAATCGATTGTCTGAGTCGCGAAACAGCAAAAGTTTACATTTTCAATAAAAATCTGTTTACATAATTTCTCTATTTGCCTTTGAAATGGTAACAATTTTTAGAATATGGTTTTTATATGAAGTACTACTCATCATATATATATATATATATATATATATATATATATATATATATATATATATATATATATATATATATATATATATATGTGTGTGGTATTGAATGAAGTGGCGCTTTTAAATACTAGTCTCCCAAGACGAGTAAATAATAATGAAACATCCTTCATATATAGCCAGGCCTGAATTTGAACCAGGCTACTAGAGACTTATGGCCAACCACTTTACTAGTTAGGCTTTGGAGACGTCATTAATGTGTAAACATTATTCTGTCACTCAATCCGATCATAACATCACCCGCGGGGGGAGGCTTTATATTTATTATGGATCACATGATTGAGGGGTCACCCTCTAGGGAGTTGAAATTATCAAATTAAATATCCGACAGACACAAACTTTATTATTATTATTATTATTATTATTATTATTATTAATATTATTATGTTTTGTTGTTGTTGTTGTTGTTGTTCATGTAGTCAAGATAAGGACATCTACGGATCTATCGACGGGTGGCTGGATCAAGCTGAATGTAGACCAGGAGGGCTACTACAGAGTAAACTATCCTGATTACATGTGGCGCCGACTGGCGGATGTTCTAAAGAATAACACTCAGGTAAAACATAACATATAGGTAAATTGTAGTAACTAACGTCATCTACAGGTAATTAATAATAGCACACAAGTAACACAAGTAACACACACACACATACACACACACGCGCGCACACACACACACATACACGCACACAAACACACACACACACAACGGTATACGGGGGTATAATATAACACAGCGGGTAGAAACCCAATGAATTAATAAACGATTGTATTAATAGAACTACGAATGCAAGACATAATATATAAAAAATGAAAACTGATTTCATAAATAATAATGGAAAATTAATGAATAATAATTTTTAAATTATACATATTTATACAGGAATAATAAATAGTAATTAACGATTGTACATGGGAATATGGAATATGGAGATGACATAAGCATATCTATCCCGTTTTATGATAGATAGGTTTATTTCGTGATATAATCAATCAAATGTGTTTGTGTGTGTTTGTGTGTGTCTTTATAATTGGTTGTGTGCGTACGTAGGTGCGTGCGTGCGTGCGTGCGTGCGTGCGTGCGTGCGTGCGTGCGTGTGTGTGTGTGTATGTGTTACAAACATCAGAAGTTTAAGAAACATCTATAACAATAATAACAAAAATAATACTAATAATAAATACCATCATCATTATTATCATCATAATCATCATCACCATCATTATCATCATCATCATCATCATCATCATCATCATCATTATCACACACTAATTGTTCTATCCATTCTGTTATACAACGAAATATAATATTCTAAACGGCTGTTATACGTCATCAAGTGTCATCCTTATCAGTTTTTATGTGCTGTTTATATTTATATCAATAGGTTCTCAGTCCCGGTGATCGATCTGGGTTAATTGATGATGTATTTAATTTGGCTAACGCTGATATGTTGGATATATCGCTGGCTCTGGATCTGATTAGTTATATGGATATGGAGCAGCATCTAGTCCCATGGATCACGGTATATAAACGACTAAAGTTTATCAGTAAAATGATGATTACTGGAGTAGAATACGGTAAATGGCAGGTAAGTTATAAATAAATAAATAAATAAATAAATAATTTAATTAATTAATGAATTAATGTATGTATGTATGTATGTATATATGTGTGTTTTCACAGTTTATAATTCACACATACAGAAACCAATAAAAAGGCACTAATTATCCACAAGTATATATATATATATATATATATATATATATATATATATATATATATATATATATATATATATTGATCTAAATCTTAAATACACACCATCTTGTTTCATATTCATGTGGGTATCTATAACACTAACTCAGAGTAAGTTGGTCCTACTCATACTAATAAAATTACCAAGTTTCTTGGTATATATGTAGATAAGTCATTGTCAGAGAATACCAACTGGCTCACATAAAAAATAAAATATCCAGATGATTTTATGCTATCAACCAGGTGAAACAATGTTTGTACCTACTATATGGGATACTAGCTTGGGGACATGTAAACGCATCTCTTTTGTATAAAACAAAACTTTTACAAAAACGTGCCATACAGACAATTCACAAGTCGTGGTATAAAAGCCGCACTGAACCCATTTTTAATTGTTCCCAGATACTAAAGCTGAATGATTTGTATGAGCTTCAAATTGCCTTATTTATGCATGATTTCGTATATAAAAAAAATCACGATCATTTGAGAGCGCGTATAGTTTAAACTGTTATATCAGGGGAAATGATATGACGAGAGAATCTGATTTGATCAACATTGTTTGATGCGACTACACACTCTAAAGTAGACTACCTGTTTATAATATTCCTGGTATATCGAATAAGTGGATACGCATTGTCCCTGATTACAATTCGCAAACTCATTTTAAAGGCAAAATAAAGTCATATCTTAACATCCTGTTCTGATTCAGTGAAATATGGAAATCCTGATTGTAAACAATGTCAGCGGAAATAATAAGCTGATAATGATAATTCCTGATCCTGATCGCCCACCTTTCTCGCTCACGTGTTCGTATCCGTGTCGCCACGACCTGGTATTCAGATCCTACTCATTGTTGTAGCCATCAATATTTACAATGCAATTTCAATATTTTCTTTACCTTGGGATCGATGGGAAGACACCTCACGCTACATCGGTCCCCCAAATTTCACACATAATTATATGCTCGATGTAATATATAATTAAGTTATTGTATGATGTACTGCTGGTGGGATTTGGCAAATAAATAGATCATCATCTTATGTCACCAGCTAAACAAATCATAACCCTCACGTAATGTGTGACTCCACCCACAAAATAAAATCATCAAAACTTCATGTGATGTTTTTATTGTAAAAGCAGATATACAAACAAATACATTTTCTCGAACGTTTATTTATACAAATCCACCTATAAACATTCATTTATTATTTCATCTAATTGCTACCTTCATCTTGCTGGGAGATTATTATGTATATAGGAATTTTATATATTTACAGAAATTTGTCCGTGAAATTGCGTCTCCGGTTCTTCGCAGAATTGGTTATAACGATACAGGAACTGATTTGGAAAGGTTTGTGTTCGTGTATTATGTCGACTAAAAGGACAATAAATGAATATTTCTGTAATGTCTATTAAAGTAACTCTATTATTTGTAACCTGTGTAAAACCCATCCATCCATCCATCCATCCCATACCATACATACATACATACATACATACATACATACATACATACGTACGTACGTACGTACACGTACACACGTACATACATACACACGTACACACGTACATACATACATACATACATACATACATACATACGTACGTACACACGTACATACATACAATACGTACATACGTTACATACATACATACATAAATACATACATACATAAACAGACAAACACACGTACGCATGCACATATACACACAGAGACAACACACACCAATATATACTCATCCAACATTCGTTTTCTAAGCTTTGTCTATGTTTTTCACAGACAGTTACGGGAACTCATTATAAATTTGGCTTGTATACACGGTGACAGAGATTGTCTTAACAACATGACGGAGTTGTTTAGAGGTCGTCTATCAGGATCCAGGTAGGATCATAGTAACCTGAAATGGAGATCGAACAAAATATCAGATAGCCGCACAGTGCTCCTGTAGGAATCTTAAAATGTGTCGCTTATAATTCCTTAATATGCAGTATATCTGATGAAGGATGGCCTCATCTTTAGTTGTTTCATTTTCTTCCAGGAAAATAGCCACATTTACTCTTTATGTTTGAAAAAAGACGGATTGACCTAAATATCACATCTTGGCAATCCCATTTTATAATTTATTATAATGTATTCTTTCTTTAACAGATCTTTTAGATAATATGCCTATATTTTAAACTATACGGTCTACCAATACCACTTATCAGATTTCCCAGATAACACTCGGCCATTGATGTTACGGTATCTAATGTTTCTCCCCAGAGTGGCTCCGAATATCCGGAATCCTGTCTATCGATTTGGCATGCAGATATCCGGAGACGAAGCAGTCTGGGACTACATGTGGGATGAGTACAATCGGGCCATCGTACCACAAGAAAAACGTCGTTTGCTGTTCGCGGTTACGCAGACCAGCGTACCGTGGCTTATACACAGGTAAGAGTTTTTGGTGGGGGGGGGGGCGTTTATTGTTATATACAGAGCTGTTAGTATCAATGATTCCTATGTAAGGATGATTATTAACCATAAATAGATAATAATAATAATATAATAATAATAATAATAATAATAATAATAATAATAATAATAATAATAATACTTTTACTTGGGAATACACTTTAGGGTATAAAACATAACTTTGAGTGGCTTAGTTTTAAGAAACGCCAATCAAATAAAGACCAATAGTTTAACATATTTACACACGTTTTCTATCACATGATGAGTAGCCATAATTTCTCTGTTGGCGCTTAAACCTAGATACTATTCTCACTGCGGCATTCTTTACTCAATATCAGTCGACAGATTGTTTTATCTACACCATGGTATGAAGGCTACGGCCATAAAGTGGCAGTTGGTTCAATGAGTGTTTTAAACAATAGAATAAGACAACCAGAAAGTGGTCAGAATAAATATTCCCTTTTTTTAAACAAATATCCGACATTTACGAAGTTTGGAAAATAGGATTAAAAGAAGGGAAATGTCGCTAGATTTAATATAATCAAATACATTTTAGTATATGAGTTCATGGAAATATTTAATACAAATTAAATTACTCCAGAAGCTCATTTATATTGGATCAAGTTTGTGTTTCATTAAACCGTTTTTATTAAATATATATTTGTATGATTAATACAAATTTTCTTTATTTTTTTGTATTCTTCATATTTTAGATTGTTGGATTATGCGATGGATAACAGTAAAGTGAGGGAGCAAGACTTTTTCATTATGATATCCTATCTCGGCTCCAATCCAGTCGCTCATCCTATTGTCTGGAACTTCGCTAGAGCCAATTGGCCGACGCTTATCAATAGGTAAATATTTTGTTTATTTTTATTGATTCTCTTGTATTCTAATTCCGATGTTTACCTGTAGAACATCTACGTCATGCTTGCGTTATTTGTCATAATGTTGTCATGGAAATCATAATGTCATCAAAAACAGACCTTTTTATGCTATTCTCAGCTGGTATCCCCATTCGAAAATATTCAAATCGATTTCCATTCGTATTCATGTTTACTAACGTACGTGGGAGAGCATCACCGTATTCCTATCCTTAAAAATGATATACCAAAATAATCATGTCATTAACACCTTTATGTAAAGTAAACTAACACATCGAGAGAGTTATAATTTATTTAAATGATTATATATTGTGATCGATGACGGACTTATAGATGAGACGAGTGCCATCTCTACATTGAACTATCATATACTGACTGTAGATGACGATATATGCTATTAATAAAATATCTCGTTATCATAGGTGATAGTGTGAAACTTACTGTCCTCATATTACATCACATAATATCATTGATAAATAACGATACCTTTTGTCAGCTCATCAACTTTAACGATTAAACAAACATTATTTATAACAACGTCTATTTGTATCTTAAGAGAGACGAACTTACAAACAAAGTTTTGTTATTATCATTTCCCTATGACCTTGTTGATGTTCATCAGGTCACTGTTACTATTTATGTCAATATAACTTATATTAATCATGTCTTTCTCAACAATAGTGTTTATTGAGATTGATTTGAATATATATATATATATATATATATATATATATATATATATATATATATATATATATATATATATATTACTAATCACCATTTATTCAGCTCAATGGGATCACATTATTTCTGATTGTTTGGACAAAATCATGTATACCTTTAAAATATCGATTCATGACAAAGGAGGGGGATTCTGCCTTTGTGGGTTTGCCTCATAATCCCATCAAACCTTTTCAAAGCCCAAACATTTATGCCGCTCGAATGTCAATTGGAATTAGACAATATGATCGCATCACATAGATTTTAAAACAATCTCCGGTCTACCTTCTCGTGACGTAACATATTATTATAATCTCATGTTAGCTAAATTAAATCCATAAATGGGATTGGTACAAAACATGGGAAGAACGAACATGTTCAAAACAATATTAGGTCGTTTTCAAATTCTTCTAGGCTGTTTAAACCTTGGATATTTTGCAAATATATTTCAGCGCGTGCATTCGGTTTTGTGGCACAACGCAACTGTAATTATTATTATTATTATTATTATTATTATTATTATTATTATTACACTTGTTTGTGATAATACCTTTGGTTATTTCAAGGATGTATCCAAGTGGGCGTTATTCTGGATTCGTTGTAATAAAGCGTTAACTACGCATTTAGGATGTCTCCACGACCTAAGTGGTAGCATTTCTAGTCACATACCTATAGCATCTTGGTTCAAAGAGTAATCAGGCAGTTGTAGGAAAGTAGATCTGAGGTGTTGGTATAAGGGACAGATATAAATCAAATGATATTCATCCTCTATTACACGAATACCGTTATATACACAAAACATGCTTATTCTTTTCACTTCTTGGCAATATACTTCTAAATCTCTCAATAGATAATTTGTGATTTTTATATCGAAATTTAGCCAAAGCAATTTCATATTTCTTTTGCAAATTTATCGCATTATAAGACTGTAGTTCTAGTGAAGATTTGAATAGGCAAAAGGGAATAATTGTAACACTGAATTAATTTCAACAGATAGGTTTTGGGCTGCGTTATCGTGCAGCGTACCTTTACCATCTCTAAAAACACTTCGTATCACCAACAATTTGGCTGATCCAAACGTGTCCAAACCCACACCTAGACTATATTTCTTTAACATTTGATACCCATGTAACACTGGCTGCGTAGCAAAGACCCTTGAGCAAATCATAGCATATCTAAAAAAAACTCTCAGTGAACCTTTTTAGTTTCATCTTGAACATGTATACTCAAATCTCGCAGCCGTCATTACACATGTATACAAGTCCATTCAGATATAAAATCAACAGAAAGGATTCAGCATAAAACCTTGACGGGTACCAGTTATACATTCAAACAGTGCGGTTAAAACATCGGGAGTTTTGACTCGAGGTTTTAATTTGCTATACATTGATCGAAGCCCCTTTAAAATCCTGCCGTGAATACATTCATTGATAAGGCTGTGTCATAAGTATTAGATAATGTTTTTTACTGAAGTCGATGAAAGCACAATAAAACCTTCTGCCAGCTTTGAGCGATATTTGTGCGCAATGGCCATTGATGTAAATATATAATCAATTGTATAGAAACCGATTTAAAATAATGGTCTTGGTAGATTATCCAACCATTTCGTATTTCTGACTTTGACCTTTTGTGGACAGCAACGCGTTGTTTATGTTGGCGTTTCTCAAAGCATCGTAGAAATCACTGGTCAGCTTGTCACGGTTGATTGGACTGATCAGTACACCAAGAGATTGGACTGACTTCTTCCCATATATACCGAGTGGTATAATCAGTATGTCCTTGTAGGAAGCCAGATCCTATATAGGATTCTGAGGAGTAGGATTTTATTTTCGAAGCCTAAACGTTCTGGACCCACGTCTATTTTATTTTGATCTTTCTCTGATGAGTGAATCGATGAGAAGATGGATGAGTGAGTGGGTGAGTGAGTTCGTGTTTTGTCTAACCTCCGGGCTTATCATACTATGAACATAGACAGAGTAGCGACCCATTAAGGAATAAAAGATGAATGGATGAAATATATCACAGACACAGCTATCATTGGTATTTGAACTCGGAGAAACCGGGGCATCAACTGTGACGTGGATATGCTAAGCCACGTGTCCATGATATTCGATACATAACTAGAACCTTCGCGTCACTTAATGTATGTTTTGAATGCAGATGGTCTCCCTAGGAAGGTTCTGATGTTAGTAACAGTTGGTTGTATAGGTAGGCTATATTCTATAGGCCACTAAATACAGAAAGCATCACTATTAATGCTATCTAAATCATATATTATAAACAGGTTCCATATCGATAATCGTTACTTGGGACGGATGGTTCCAGGACTAGTGACCTACTTTAACACAGAAACTCAGCTACAAGAGGTGAGTGAAAACAATATCCAGAAAGGATTCACTTAATAATAAATGGTTTGAGGCGAGGCTTTGATGACTACCAAATATAATTTTGGATAAAATGATGATGATGATGATGATGATGGTGATGATGATGGTGATGATGATGACGATGACAATAGCTAGAACGTCAATGTGTAATTGACTATGGTTATCTTCATTAGAGAAACGTATATATAAATCTATAAATTATTACTCGTCCGTGGGGATTAATTCTTAATAAATTACAATATGAAAGTGATATCATATTTAGAAGAGTAAACATTATCAATTACCTGTCTCCAAGAAAACGCTGATCCTTATCTTAGTACCACGGACAGAGAGACGAGTGCGATAACAAATTACACGGAAGTAGACCATGTACACCAATAATACCAGACCATCATTATCTACATAGTTTGTTTATTTTGGCTTCTACGATAAGACATTAAAATGGTTCTAGACTCTTTAGTTTAAATGTGGATATATTTATTATCGTTAATGGCGGCCGTGTCATAAATATTAAAACAAGAACAGGTATCTCGTACCGCCAAGATATTTGAAAAACGTGTCAAAACCTGTTGATGAAGATAATGATTATTTGTTTTAGCTCTCTCCTCCTTCCTACTGTGACCAGGTGTAATTAATAGTATTATATTATATTGGCAATGAAACGTAGTCATCATATGTAAAAGTTAATACAAATGGCTGCTAATTTTATCGCATAACATTTCACGGATTAATATGAGAGTGTGGCCATTTTTTTAAGGTGGAGGATTTTTTCGATAAATATCCCGAAGCGGGAGCTGGAACTAGATCCAGAAAACAAGCTCTGGAGCAGATCAAGAATAATATAGTATGGATGGAGTCGAACGAAGCCAAGATCACGGAGTGGCTTAATTCGTGATTGATCCGGAATAGACAACCTTCCTGAGAGCATTGTTGTATACATCCAATTATCTAACTGTATCGCCTTTTTCTTTTGTATGATTTTAATATTAGTTTCATTACGTTATAATCTTGAAAAGTGTGTGTGTGTGTGTGTGTGTGTGTGTGCGTGCGTGTGTGTGTGTGTGTGTATATATATATATATATATATTATCTATATATATATATATATACGTGTGTGTGTGTGTGGGCATGTGTTTGTGTGCGTGTGGTATGGTGTGTGTTAATTGATTAAGCGTTAGTGTGATGATAAAGCTCACTGTCTGTCTAATCACATTGATCTGTTACCAACATTATCTGTATACAATAAAATATAACAGATCATATCAGATCATATCAGATCATATCGGTACCTTTAATTTACTCAAACATTTATGTTAATATTATTATATCACTAATTATATCATCTTTGTTTAATGTGCACATAGTTATTGCAATGATGTAAATAAATTATGATTAATAACTTGATTACATAAAATGAAATAAGAATGTGAGTTTTATATTTTATTGTTGTTGTTGTTGTTGTTGTTTGTGACTGAGAAGATATTAAATGTCTTGGTAGAAAATGTTTTCTTTTGAAATTTAATCATCTAGATTTTGGAAGCACGATTTTTAGTTTTTTGAGTCAGCGCCTTTCACTAAAAAACTAAAACTTATGTGTATACATAAAAGACTCTGTCACTAAAGTTAATATATATATTATATATAAATTTAATAGTAGGTCGGTTTCAAGAAGTTTGTACTTTCCTACTTTTTTTAGCTAAGTCACTTCACTGCTTCCATATATAGATAGTGTACAACTTCTCACGTGTTCTACAAACTGTAATGTTGGTTAACGCGCTGGGCGCCATAAAAGACCTAACCTTACACTCGGCTTAGAGAACAACTTGCGACGCCAGACCAGTCTGACGTCTATCAATATGGTTCAGTTATTCGGACCCAGAATAAAGCTGAGGTCAGCATCTGTGTCGTCGAAATGTTCTTTTCAACCACAGAAAATTACTGTTGAATGTAAACTGAGGTGTCAAAGTACCTTTCTTGTGTATATACTAATTCACCATTGAAGCACACGATCGTGTTTTTTTCCAGCGAGCTGTGGTATCAAATGGTATGTTTTACGTGCTACCACGTTTTGTACGTAGCCTGCATGTAGTCGCTTTACCGTGAGCGTGACATATGTCGGGTACGAATAGTAGATTACCTAGGTCCCACAGACTGATGTTGATGTTCTTAGCCAGTGCCAATATATATGTATCACACACACACACACACACACATATATATATATATATATATATATACACGCACACACACACACACACATATATATATATATATATGTATATATATATACACAAATATAACAAGTGGATGGGCGCTTTAATTTAGATCCCACCACACCTAACTGCATATACTTAGGGACGCTAAATTAGGCGTGAATGAACGTTCCCTTAGTGATGAACGGAAACGTATGAGGGTTAGCTGTTAGGTTCGAGTAAATCATAGTATTTACTCAGGTTTGAGACGATATTTCGTTCTAGTCCAGTAATAATCCATTGTGCAGTATTGCTACTTTGTTTTTATTTTAGTTAAATCGCTTCAGTGAGTCCATACTGAGTTAGTGTACATTCTCTTTGTTATGAACAAACTGTAATGTTTGTTAACACGCTGAGGTTTTCAATTAGGTTAGTGAAGAACTTCGACGCCAGACCAGTCGGACGTGTATTGATACATGGTTCATATAGGTAGGATTTATTCAGTTATTCGAACCCAGAATAAAGCTGAGGTCAGCATCTGAGGTGTCGAAATGTTTTATATACAGGTTTCTTTTGGACCACAGAAAATTACTGTTTAATGTAAACTGTGGTGTCAAAATAGTTTATGATATGTATGTAGCAAGTCACCATTGAACCACACGCACGTGTTGTTTGCTGCGAGCTGTGGTATCAAATGGTATGTTTTTTACGTGCTTCCGCTTTTTGTACTTAGCCTGCACGTAGCCGCTTTCCTGTGGGCGTGACATATTTGTCGCGTACGAAAAGCGAATTAGCTGGTTCCCACAGGTATGGAACATTTTATTTTTAGATTAATGTATGCATAGTTGTATTTGTATTTAGATTTATGGAGGTAGGTCTCGAAGGATGTTTAGATATGTTGATGCTCTGTGCCTGTTGCCTCTTAACACTGTACCCTAACACACACACACACACACACACACACGTTTGATTGATTATAGCACGAAACAAACCTATTTTGGATTATGGTATTCCTACACCTCCCACCCGCAATCTGGTATTGATAATACAGTTTACTTGATGCAACATAGGCATACCTATAAAGACACATATTAATAATTCGAAATCTTCTTCATAACAGTAATTTATTCATGGTATTTAGCAATAAATAACATAATTGAAGATCTATCCAGCAATTCCATAGAATAATTAATACTGCTTATTTAATTATTAGCAATTAGCTTTTAATTCCATGTACATAATACCGGTATACAAGTTTGCATTATTAATTAAACTTTTGTACATATCATCTTATTGATAAGTTCACACGGGGATATTATATTTGAAACTAAAGAACTAAATATATCGAGTAAAGTTATGAACAATATGTGTCCCGAGATAAATGATGTAACCCTTATATTCTATCATAAATATTAACTCATAACAATATTAGTACAATAAACCACCTGCCAGTTGAAGCTCAAGTATGTTTTGTTTTATTACTAAATTTAATAAGTACGAAATTCGTTATAAATGCACAGAGGGTTTTTAATGGATCGGTTAGTCTAACTGAATTGACTGTAGCGGACCATCTTCTATCCTGGATGTTGCTAATATTTATATATTCTGAAAAAATATGAGAACACCAAGGAAGCAATTTTTTCTTAGATTATAATTATACCGTAGAGTTATTAGAGTAACATTGATGCATCTACAACCAGTTTAGAAATTTAACCGAAAAAGCTAGATTGAAGAAAACGATTTTTAGGATTTATTGATTCTGTTTCTAAAGCAATGTAAAATGGCTAATGTCATTTAACAAATTATTCAACACGCGATGTACTACCGTCATCTGATGTAAAGCTGAACCCAAACATTATGATAATGTCGGAGTGACTAATGTGGTACTTTAGCATCACGTTATGATCAACAAAACATCCTAGCGAGTAAGCTGAAGCACACTTCTATTGATAGACGTATAATCTGTTAGTCAAATCGTGAAATAAAGATACTCAGATTTACCAGTCCAATTATTCTGGATTGACTAAATATGAACGATAATACAATAAAATATGACACATAACAAAAAAACACCGAGGAAAGTTAACAAAGGGATGGGAGTTTGATACAAATAATTCTATTTTCTTGTTCAGTCACATTGATATATTTTGTTAAAAATAACTCTTAGAATGTTTGCTGACCCATTAAGTGTAATGAAAGATTCATCAGAGTGTATCGCTGATATTCCATGTACTGGATGTACTATGATAAACCCAAACAGATAACATTACTTTTTCATACTTTAATATAACAATTTGACACATCCACGGACGATAATCCACACCGTTATGCTCCAAAGAAGTTGAAAAATGATTCGTTTTCGGGATACATGTCTGTTGTTTATCATCTTGTTACTGAGAAGTGGCATCCAAAGATGCCGTGTACTCATCGCTAAAAGTACAGTTGAAATTAATGAAATAAGAAGTACTCCAGATAACAAACACATGATATCGGATCAAAACACGATGAACCAGCCTTTTAGGGAACATTATGGTAAATAAAACTGAATTAATTCAAGTGCATTCCAAGGCAGGACAAGACCTATCTTCAAATAAGGACTGAATCACGTAATGGCCAATTTTATGATGAATTTGCTTTGTATGCCTTTGATTGTATTGCTGAAGTATTCGAAGTTTGTTCACGTGATGATACATTTAGAGTTCGGTCTGTGTCATGTTACAGACCGTGTCTCAATATTGTATCATTGAGGTATACGACCATCTACAAGGTCCCTCAACGTATTACAACAGAGATGAGCCATCTGATCCAGATAAAATCGAAATTTGGCTTACAATTTGTATACAAAACTATTATATCGAAATTCATATATTTGATATTCGTGTTTAGTCATAGAGATCGATATATTTCACTGATTTGTAAGACGTATTGATATTGGTTGCTGTTTTCAGGACACTATCCTATCATCAAACACACGGATTGTGCACAAATGGGCGTTTATCAATTTGACTACCTTTTGTTTAAAGTAGTATTGATTAGGTTATATTTTGGATCGGTATTTAATAATGTTGAATATGAACACAGTTTTAAAGGTCACAAGAAAATGTTTCCCAGATTAGTCAAACTGTCAGCGTTATTTATTAAAATCAATTTCGATCGGAGATATAATTAGTTTTCCCTAGAAATAAAGTTACAGTGGTTTTAATACTTGCTTCGCTAGCATCTAACAGCCCACGGCTTTAATCAAGAATCTTCGGAAAACATCGGAATGTGACGTCATGTTTGACAAATATAGACGCCAAACACTGGCCGTGGCCTTGTTTAACCTGTGTCAAGTGTTCTATATTGTCTTCGTTAAACGTATAAAATGATGTATTGTGCCGCATATAATTGTGCAAATGGATCTAACAGTGGATGAAATATGCATCAATTCCGTTAAAACAAGACCTTTTTGTTCAATTGTCTGGGAAACATGAAAAGAGTACAGTGGAAGCCAACTTGCCACTTTACCACTTACGGGAACGTAGGTTCGTTATTTCTCCATCTGTGGCACGATCAGTTAGATATGACACGAAGAGTTTCAGGCTCGCAGAAGATGCTATTCCAACCATATTCGACAAACTGGGTAATGCTAAGTCCAAACGAATCAGCAATTTGATGGAGAACCTGAATAGAAAATGGGTATGTATGAGCCATAATAGGGTAATCTTGAGAGCAAACTTAAACATTTACTTACACCTACTCAAAACCTCTTATGTATCTGTATTGTAGACACTACTAAATTGTTTAACTAGTCTAGTAGGTGTTCCACCGAGGACGGCACATTCCGGTATAGGCCACATATGGGAGATGAGTTTCACTTTATTTTAAATGACGTTATGTGATTGGAAGAGGTAAACCTTCGCATTCAGGCCCAGTGTGTTGAATGATCAATCAAGTTTATACCAACACCAACAAAAACCCGCTAATCCAACTCTTGTTGTGGACTGTGGCCGGGTGTAAGCGGCACAGGTGGCTGCTCTAGAGCAGCTAATTTCTCACAATTAATACTCTCTGTGACCCTTTT
The DNA here is from genome assembly GCA_025642065.1 of Paralvinella palmiformis. Classification (NCBI taxonomy): domain Eukaryota; kingdom Metazoa; phylum Annelida; class Polychaeta; order Terebellida; family Alvinellidae; genus Paralvinella; species Paralvinella palmiformis. The sequence continues at coordinate 46,470 of JAODUP010000010.1, read as the reverse complement.
TCGGGAGGTGGGTCACAGTTGTAAGGTGGTGGCTTGATATCACTGAGAATATTCAAAACTTTCATCGGATTCTGACATTATGACGTCACACGGTCATCCCTGGCAGTAGTACATTCTAGTGATGGCTCGTGAAAGTTCGGTAATTAAGGATTTAGGGAACGTTTTAATGGAAATACGATAGTTTGTGGTTAGAATTGTTAAGGCATCTGATAGGGAATAAAATAATTGTTTATAACGTTATATTTACTTCGAAATGTAAAATTTTTATAAATGATTTCTTAATTCAAACCTCGTGTATATACGCAACTTTTTTTTATGAAGTGCAATTATAAATGATATTATTATTATTATTATTATTATTATTATTATTACTGTTGTTGTTGTTGTCGTTGTTGTCGTCGTCGTCGTCATCATCATCGTCATCATCATCATCATCATCATCATTATTATTATTATTAGTAATAGTAATAGTAGTAGAAGTAGCAGTGGTAGCGGAGGTGGTGGTAGTGGGGGTAGTAGCTACAGTAGTAATAAAAATAGTAGTAGCATTAGTACTAATAACGTTAAGACCATTACAACAAACCCTAGAATGTACTAAATAAACTACAACATACAGCTGAATGTACGCGAAAATATAACTCATTTAATCAAGGTAGTGTTTATTATAATGCTATAATATTAAGTGAATCTATATTGTTTGCTTAGACTTACAGTTGCCGTTTAATACAAGCCTGATACAAGTCTGATACAAGCTGGATTTAATTCCAACAAGAATCATCTCATGCAGCTAAATTTGTCTATCGCGGGTAGTTCAATAAACCGATCCAGGCGAAATGCGTTGCATCGGTTACTAACTGCGGTCGCGGGTTAGAAACAGCTATGGCGCCTACTCTTAATAAAGGATGGCAACTTTTCACTAACGATAAATACGGAAATCTCTCAGCAAATTAGACAGATGACAGCCATGCAAATCATGGTGAACATTACTTAGTTTAGTGGCATATATCTACTGGATGCAGTCTATGCCATTCTTATTAAATGCCAAATTATGATCTGGAGATCCCATACCCTTAATGGACTACAAACAAAATCGAACTATAGCTGGTAAATAGCCTAAATATAGCTTTTCAGTATGACAATTATCGGTCACTATATGCGTAAATCGCCATGCAACACAGTGATTTTTAAACTTCTAACCCAAGACCGTAGTATGAAATTCAGCCGCATGGTGGCAGCAGGGGTAATTGAATCGGTCTATCATTTCAATGTTTTTCACAAAGGAGGTCAGATTATTTGCATCAAGGAAGCAAGAATGTAAAATGTCTTAAAGAATGTAACAAAGCGGATACCTTTCGGGTAAAACCGATTGTAAACATTAAATCATTAGATAACTTTGTTAGAATTATAATTTTCACGAGTCAATGGAAAAATTTAACAAGTAGATAATATTAGAGATATGCAATGATATAGCAGTAGCAGCAAGAACAAGAACAAGAGCAACAACAACAACAGCAACAACAACGATGATGATGATGATGATAATAATAATAATAATAATAATAATAACAGTACTAGTACTAGTACTAGTAGTTGTAGTAATATTACTATTACTACAACAACCACCACCACAACAACTACTAGTATTACAACTACAACCAGTAGTAGTAATAATAATAATAATAATAATAATAATTATTATTATTATTATTATTATTATTATTATTATTATTATTATTATTATATAATAATAATAATAATAATATAATAATATTAAAATAATAATAATAATAATAATAATAATAATAACATTAGTAGTAGTAGTTCTTATTGTTGTTGTACCAGAATATACATTAGTTAGTATGTATTCTGGTATCATAATGCGGGAACCTATTCGGTATGTAAAAGGTCAAAGTGTTCACGTTTATACGTTATATACATATATCTAATATATTTATCATTATCCCATTGCGCCACAAGTGGTTAGGGTTATAAAGTAGTGGATTTTTAATGATCATAACGTCATCCTTCTCTATCACTGTTACCTACATGTTGAAATCTTATTGAGCTTATTTCTCCGGAACTTACATATCGTCAATAATCCCAAAACAGGTCACAGGAAACATTAATATATCTCTGACCTCTGAAATCAGTTGAAATTCGTTAAACTCATCAATTGAGCCATTTTTTCGCCTCGGAATTGGTATATCTGCATATGTTATAGTAAGTCTGAAAATCAGCTAATATCAATATTATCTCACTCACTCACTCACTCACTCACTTACTCACTCTAGTGTACTTGTTATTAGTCATGTGTCATGCTAGGATTTTATCATATTTTGACTTTATATTAACTAGATATAGTATAATTTTATTGTTGGATGATTGGAATGGCTTATACAATGTTTAGCTTATGTCAACATGAACATGAAAAGGGGTGAGTAAGTCTGTACAGGCGTATGCATACTAGTGTGGTCCCCCCCCTCTCTCTCTGTGTGTGTGTCTCTCTGTGTGTGTGTGTGTGTCTCGGACTTAGGTAGATTGAATATCGCGATCTCACACCTGGTTTGGCAAAAAAGACGAAGTCCTTTGTCACATTGTATTCAGCATTTCAAAGAATCCATTATGCATGACTCGACCGGCGAGCTGTTCGAGAGATCGGCTTTTGTGTGGGTATTAAATGACGTTCAGTTCATGACTGTGCACACAAATATTTAACTTCGCGACCGAAATAGCACCTCGGACTGCTTAACGAGGCGACTGCCTGAGCTTTGTTTGTAAACACGGAACACGTGCTCCAATAACCACCTGATCGATGACGCCGCCTTCCCATTGGTCGGTAATTATCACTAGCTTTAATCTGATTGGCTAATGAGGTGGAACCACACAAGGCACTTCGACGACTCGGTTCCTCAGCCACGAGAAGTAGCGCCTTTTTTATTTCATTTGGTAGACACAATTCACACATCAGCCGATCTTTGTGGCATTCCTTGACAACAGGCACCGCTATATAGACGTCGTACTTGGGGAAAAAAGTCACCACATCTCGTCAATCCTCTTCCACAGATCAGAAATTCCGCTGTTCGTTGTGTATACTAAGACGCAAATTCCGATAAACACGTGCTCGTGGAAACGCAACGGAAAACTGACTGCCTGGAATCGTAATAAGTTAATATTCGGCTTTTATTTATGTCGTAAATTGCGATAATTAACAGTTTTCTACAAAGGTACGTGACATTTTGGTACCGATTTACATATTGTTGTCTTTTTTGCAGATAACAGGAAAAAATGTGCGATATAATCTAATATTCCTTTTCTCCATTTCAGTAGCAATTTAAGGAAGCGGTTTAAAATAATGGAGCTCTTGTTTACAATAGTGTTGTGCCTTATTGCGCTCATTCGGGGAGAATCTCTCGAGTCCAGGCCAGTCGCCTATGAATATTTCGACGGTAAGGTATTTGTCCTAGTATCACTGGTAAACCACTATGTTTATATTATCCACGGTTTATCGGTTGTCTTAAATGTTTTTCATAGTCGAAACCCGCCATTAATCATATACGTTATTGTTATTATCGCATTATTTAAAAGCTAGACGTTTGATTTGTTTACACTTGTCCATGTGCTATAGACGCGTACAATCTGAAATCATCGTTGGGGCGCCTCCATGGCCTAACTAGTAGAGCGGTTGGCCACAGATCTATAACACCTGGGTTCAAACGCCGGCTGGGCTATGTCAGAAAGCTGTTTCGTTTTTCACTTCGTCTGGTTACCTTTGGGGGTCGCTCGACCCAATTACCCTACCTTGTGTACAAACGTGGCCATAAAACAGGAACATTTACAGTTTTACTGAAGCCATCGTCAACTTCCCAGACAGGTTACTGGTTCTGGATGCCAGGTATTGGCACTAATTTCACCTTAAACCACCACGTTCTAAAAAGGTTAACAGCTTGTTGCTAGATTCGATCCAAGAACCTTCTGACTGCGACCCACAGCATTGTTACCAGTTGTCTGGCCTAGGTGTGCAAAAATACTTCATGTTGGTCGGTATGACCTAACATCGGACTATTGCAGGGCTCAAGTATGAATATCCACACAAGAAACCCCATCCTCTTATACCGTCCTACATATAATTAAATTAAAAAGCTTGGCTCACATTGGCTCCACATTTGTTGGGTCTGACTTGTCTTACCCAAAGGAGGTACCCGATGGTGGGCAGCTTGAAGTAAACAAATTACTTCTCGAATTCCCTGCGATCTTGTAATTAATTCGAAATTAACACGAAGGTTAATGAGTTGTATATATATATATATATATATATATATATACACGGGATTGACTCTACTGACGTTAATAATAAGATTGACCTCGTGTAGGTAAGGCTACTCGGCACCGTTTGATGTTTGATGATTGAGAACTTTATATGAAGTGGACACTTGACATGCTCAGACAGCTTACGTGTGTCTAGCTGGCCTATGCTAGGAGCAGGCCAGATAGGTGGATAGGTATACATACAGGAAGACACGTTGGAATGACAGATATGTGGCCATCACATATATGCGTGATGACAGAGATGTGGGCATGATAGAGATATGGGCATCACTGACATATGAGCATCACAGACATATGGGCATTACAGATATGTGGTCATTACAGATATGTTTGTCAAGACAGACATTGATGAAATATTGATAGGCATACACGCAAACAGTCATGCGGGCAGATATGCAGATAGGCGGGCAAGAAGATATGCAATTCGACAGACATGTGGCCAGACCCGAGTCCAGACAAATTAATAGGCCGGCAGACATGAAGAAATACATTGAGACGGACAGGTGGAGAGACATGAAGTGGTATATATAGACAGCGAGACAACGAAGCAGACATGCGCACTATCAAGTGTTTACACACCGAGAGTAAACGCGCGGCCGCGTCGCTATGTACGTGGTGAATGCACCGAATGAACCGAATGTTCGTATTTGACACAAACAAACGACTGGTTGTCGTTTTCCTGTTCCGAAGTCAAATAGATCTATTTAGTTTGTTATCGTATCGGATAAAGCCACACCCAAGATTGTAAATTGATCAGATTTAGTCTGTTATACAGTCTAGAAGCTGCCCTGTGTACAGCCCACACATCCTACGCTACGCCACTGTCATTATATAGTTCTATAGAAATATACGTCAACTGAATCCGTGTATTTTAGCATTTTGCATGATAATTATATTACACAAGTATGCAATTATTATTATTATTAATAGTGTTGTTATCGTTGTCATTGTTAATCGAAGTAGTAGTAGTAGCAGCAGCGGTGGTAGTAGTTGTAGTAGTACTAATAGTAGTAGTAGTAGTAGTAGTACGAGTTACAGCCAAAACATTAAATGCGCCAGCCGATTTGATCGAATTGAAATTTTGTTTTAAAATCAATATTCATATTCACAATGTCTAGCAGACACGATCACCTTCTTCTGCGCATAACACAATCCTATAAGAAAATACCAAGAAACAGACGGACTCCTTTAAAAGGTCAAGAACTATTAAGTCACGGTAGAACTCCCGTCGTTTATGCACTTTCCTTTAATGTGCGAAATATTCGCATAAAGCCAAACAACAAAAACATCACATCAGCTCGGTGTTAGACCAGGAAACCTTAACAATAAAAACACAACTCGTTAAGTCGCGAACCTTTTGTTAAATCGTGGAAAGCGTCCTGAGAAATTCTCCGAATTCGGACTTCATTAGCTTGACTTTAATTATTACGTAACAGGATGAAGCCATTTTTGTTGGCTTTTCGGTCGGGGATCCCGTTATGTTTGTTTACTCCGAGTATTAATGGTGTGAATACTCGTGTTTATCTCCACGTAAGTAACCCTCAATGTATTGATGGAGGTTTTATGGCAATTCGTTTCCTGGGAAAGACAATTATGGCGACAATGATCGGATATATTCTTTGTATTGAAATCATAAATGCTGATGGCTTTATCTGCACATATCTGCAGTAAAATAAACTTGCAGGTCACTTGATTGTTATACCTAATTACGGATATTTGACAATCATACAATAATGTAACCTTTGTTACTGATCACAGTTTTAGCCAACTCATTAGCTAATTGCTGTGTTACAGAGAAATCATTAAGGTTCTAAATGTCCCCCCCCCCAAGAAAACATACTATATTCTAAAGGTGTAATAGATATATTGATGTATCACCGATAGAAAAATAGTACCTAACACGTACGCATACACACGCACGCACACACACGCACATATACACGCACACCCGCGCGCACCCGCGTGCACATATATATATATATATATATATATATATGTGTGTATAGATGCCAGAACTGGTACGAGACATGGGAAAAGGATGTGACATATATTAGAGAGAGTAGGACATGACACGTGTTACATGGGACGAGGACATTACGCGTGTCACACAAGAAGAATACATTACACATGCTAGACAAGAGGACAATAACTGTCAGAGATAGGAGGCAAGCTTACTTAATAGAGAAAGGGGATTTTCACATCAGGCGCAGACAGGAAGACACGAACCGTGTGACACAAGAGAAGACACGTGGCAAACATAACAAACAACAAGACATGGTACACGCCACGACCGATAAACAGACAATATATCTCGTCCCAACGGTACAGTATTGTACATTTCTTGGACCGTAAGACGTGACAACCTCATCAGACAGTAAACTATCACACGACCCAGGGACACATCAGGAACGGGGAGATCAACTTCCTAGGACAGTAAAATAGCACACGATCTAGGGACATGTCAGGAACAGCGAAATCTGCCCCATATCACGGACAATGCCGGATACCATACGACCGATGTACATAATAACCGCTGCCAGAATCAGTAAAACACAGGCTACGGGATCGGAAAACACGAATTGTGTTAAAATGATCATCAAAATATGGTGAATTGTTAGCTAGTTGTGGTGACAAGAAAATTAAAGTTAATGATTGTGCTGCGTCGAACAAACTAATTCACCAATAAAACTAAAACCCATTTAAAATAATAAACACTAAAACTAAATGAACGCAGTACTTTGTACTTTATGACCACCGATTATAGATCGTCATCACGATGTATTTGCCTTATATTTCAGATTACCTGCTTACCGTGATGGCTCCAAAAGAGCACAGCATCCTCACTAAGTCCTCCCAGGCCGCAACCCAGTCAACGATCAGTCCGACAGACGGCATTGCTCATCAACCGTCCACCATGTCATACGACGACATCCTTGGCTACTTCCGGGGTAAGTACGATTTTCGGTTGAAACATCTCGTTTTCGGCGAAGGGGTCACAATTCAGCTGTATTAGCGACAAGATGCATGTTCTGGTTATTCACCTTTGGACATATCTATATATTTTCTTTTTGTTCAAACGTTATGTAGATTAAATGTTTTGGTGGAAATTAAATGTGCTACTTATGTTAGGCTGCAAAATCGGGCATCATCGTTAGAGCGGGGGGGGGGGCGTTTGTTTCTAATTAGTAAATATCTGTGAGCATCAACCATAGAAAGATCTGACCCAATAATAAATCATTATTATAATCAGTAATTACTCTGATGGATTATATTAACTCATCATCACAGCATTACCACATTTTGTAATCCTGGCCTAATTGTAATCAATTCTTCCAGATGTACCACGTGAGCACTGGTCGTGCTGTATGCTCGGCATGCTGGCCGGTAACAAAGGCTTCCATTGTAATGCGGCCTTCTACGCGGCGCGCGTCGCCACGCGGAACATGAACCGGGCGCACAATCGGAACCTGCCCTTCCACGGCCGCGACCGGATCCCGCAGTACGGCAGGCAGATCATGCACACCTTCTCCCGATGCGTCATCCATCATTCCGACGACTTCCACAAATGTTGTTACGCGGCCACGGTCGAGAGGCGAGAACGTCTCAGGTGGCAGCAGTATCGCGCCTTTATGACGGGAGATGTCGCCATGTTAGACGATGGCGAGTGAGACCGGTCCAGCGATGAATGATTCCACGACGATCTGTGTACAGTAAGACCTCGATTATCGGCCACCTGAATTAAGCGACCATCCACATATTCCGATTAACCGATGTATTGGTCAACAACGAACTAAACGTGGCTAGGATAGCAATAACCGAGTTATCCGGCTGATCGGACTATGTAGGTCTTACTGTTTTTCGATTGTGTTCAAAACGATCAGTGTCATTAAGTAGATTCTTAGTTCATAAGACAGGGTATATATATATATATATATATATATGTGTGTGTGTGTGTGTTTATTTTCAAAATTTTGTCTTAGAGTTATTTTTATTATTGATCAATAATCAAACGACAAGATAAGATACAAGATCTGTTTTTCTAATACAAATTTTTACACACTTTTCCAGTTTTGTCTTGTAATATATGTATCAACAGTTTGTATAAACTTTTGTACAGCCTCGAGTCGTTTACGACGAACATTTGAAATCATGATGTTTCACTGCTCACAAAGTAGACTTCACTTTATAACCAAAGGTATATTTTAGTCATAATGTTTCCGTGTTGTTAGTTATGCTATAGATAAAGCAACGCGCGTTTACATCGAGACGTTATGCCAATAATACACACCGTGTCTGGCTGGTATTATTGTTGAATGTTGTACATAAAATATAAGAAGAAAAAACGTGAAATGTTCGTTTGTTTTTAACTCTAGTAGACGAAAATAATCGTTTAGAGCTTGGTAAATGCTGAAGAAAACATTGGTTATAATACGTCGGCATTCAGCATACAAGGTAGGATGTATTAAATGTATAAGCTTTGAAGACCTTCCTCAACAGCATTATGACTTGTCCATAATATAATATTAGACTCGTAGATAGTTGGTTTGATTAATAGAATATTTATCCCTGAACTGTGTTGTTTTAATAATTTATCAAATATATCTACAAATTTATTTAATTGGTATTTCTGTATAATGAAAGTTATTTGTATGGATGGATATATTATGGTCTGTAATGAAAAAGGTTAGGATTGTTAAGGCTATCAGTCTGGAGGCGACTCTTAAGTAAATCATATGATTAGATGAAACATCCGACAGTTTAGTATTCTCACCTGGACATTAGCAGAGAAGCTTATCAGAAGTTCCGCTACTGGAGCAACCAGATAAATACGTGAAGCTAACAAATAAGTAATCATCCTTTAAATGTGGGAATCCAGAGCTATCGGACTCTGAGTTCCACCTCTAGATTCCGGATTTAAATACTGCCACCAAGGAAAAGATCAGCGTCTGGATTAGTCGATTTACTGATGAGCAATTATTGCATTTATGACGACACGAATACTATAAAACTATTGTTTTTGTTGTGAGTCGGGAGGCTGATTTTGTCATCTGAATCAATCTGGATATTGCAGCACGTCTACCTTAGCATTAAGCTCGGCATTTCCAGGAACTTTGCTCAAAATGGCAGACTTCGGTTAATATCCAGGAATTCTGGGTAATAATATGGATTCCTCGAGTAAGTAAATCCACAGATTGCAAAAACAAACATTGGGACTCCAGACCGTGTTGTTTTCGCTTGTCAATGAGAAGCAACCCAGCAAATAGAAATAGACGCGGGTAGGCGCAAACACGGGCGTATATAAACACTGATACAAACAGCCAGGTGATACATAGGTAGGCATGCATGCGCTCACTCAGTCAAAGTAGATTACGGCAGAAGAAAGCGGGGTTTTTTTCTTCCGTAAATATTGTCAAAGTTAACCGAGTATCTGATTTATTAGGTGTGTTAGTTGTTTGTTAAATTTCGTGATGATATTTAGGATGGTGATAGATGAATTTGATTGGTTTGTCTTTGGCGCCGGTTACATCTGATGCTTATGGCTGAGGGATGTCTATCTTTGGCTGTCCATCTCTGGCTGTCTATATCGGGTTGTCTATCTCTGGCTGTCTATATCGGGTTGTCCATCTCTGGCTGTCTATATCGGGTTGTCTATATCGGGTTGTCTATCTCTGGCTGTCTATCGGGTTGTCCATCTCTGGCTGTCTGTATCGGGTTGTCTATATCGGGTTGTCTATCTCTGGCTGTCTATATCGGGTTGTCCATCTCTGGCTGTCTATATCGGGTTGTCTATATCGGGTTGTTTATATCGGGTTGTCTATATCGGGTTGTTTATATCGGGTTGTCTATCTCTGGCTGTCTATATCGGGTTGTCTATCTCTGGTTGTCTATATCGGGTTGTCTATATCGGGTTATCTATCTCGGGCTGTCTATCTGAGATCGATGGATGTTTAACGGCCACTGCTTGCGCACAAAGTAGGCTAAACGGACCGAGCGATCTCCAAAGGTAATGAGTCGGAAGTGAAAGATGAAACACCACCCAGAAATGCCCACGCCCAGACTTGAACTGAGGTGGTTGAGATATGTGGGCAGCCGCGCTACCAGCTAGACTATGGATGCACAAACACAGTTATTATAGTCAGAGGACGTTTACAACTCATGTTCTAACAACCGAATCAACTGAACGCCATCCCAGGAGAACGACATCATCAGATGATCTATCATTCTGGAACAAGCAGCACTCGGAATGAAACATTGAAACTCCGATCTACTGATCTGCAGATCAGTACTTGTAGCTGATACGAAGAGCTCATTTATCAATACTAAACAACACCACCCACCTATAGAACTTATAATTCGCATACAAGTGACCACAAACAACAACATTTCGCATTACTTAACTGCCAGTGGAGTATGTTGTATCCAACGGTTAATCATACATAACTGTAGTCAGACAAAACTACCAACAAGAAGTATGTGGCCTAGAACGTATGGCTATCTTTAATATATGTCAATATTCTATTGGTGAACCAGTAAACCCCCAGAACGAAGGTTATTACTGTGATGTTTAATGAATAATTTAAGTAGTAAAAATAATTTAAATCACTAATGATATACGTTTTTAGGAGGTAATCCACGACTACTTGACCTAATAACGTATGGAATTCAGGTGTTCGAAATACGATGCTTTTTATTTGCACGGGTGTCCACTTTTTGAGGTGTTGCGTGCGTGCGTGCGTGCGTGTGTGTGTGAAGTTAGAAAAGTGTGACTACGAGTGTTTTATTGAAAATAGGTCGAATTATTTAGTGAGCTAGAGTTTAAGGTTATCTCTAGGATGTCTGCGTAGTTGATAACGTGTGTCTGTATTAGAATAGCGGTGAGTGTATGTGAGTATCTGTGTGTAAGCATGCTGACATACATAGGTAAGTACACACACACACACACACACAGAGAGAGAGAGAGAGAGAGAGAGTTACCACTTGGTCCATCATTCGTGTTATGATAGGAATGAACTGAAAGCTAAACGAAGAAGACACCTAACAGAGAAACATTATTGTCAGGTTAAACACAAATCAGTTGTTTGTGTGGGAAAAACAAAAAAACAAACAACGCTCTAAGCCTTTATCTTAGCTCGCGAACAATTTGATCAAGATCTCCATCCATAACATATTTATATTAATCGAAATCTCCAAAATATAACAAGACAAGACAAAAAACGTCTCACACATATTCGCTTTGTCTAGGGTTTCTTTTTTGCGCCGGCTCATCAGGATCAGCAATTTGGAGGATTCGTCCGGAGTCGAGGATAACTAGGCAGAATCTCGACTTTCTAGACAGCTAGATATTCGGATCCGGGTAATGGGTGTACTGACACGGAGTGCGGGTGATGAGGCCCGTGTGTGATGATCGGATCCAGGTCTCCACCGATTGGCTACAGACAGGTCCCTGGTATCCCGCTGTCTGTACACATACCTACCATCACAGTATGGCGGTAGTATGTACACAGTAAGTTGGGGGGGGACGGTTTTTAGTACACGCGCGCGGCATGTGTCTATTGGAAACCACGGGAGTTCTAGCAACTGGCTCAACCGTAAAATACCCCCCTCTCTCTCTCTCTTTGTGTACTTGGCTGTGTGTGTATCCGTTATCTAAAGCCATTCAGTTTCGTCTATCTTCTCATCTGTACTGTTATTAATTGGCCAGGTAGGTTGATATCACCTGCTCATTATAACATCCAGTTCGATTCTAATGAAATAGACGTTTGAACAAATCCGCTGATTATTCGATGCGTCGAGCAATTGTCCCTCAAAGCTATCTATCCCAATGCCTCACGGTTGGCTGATCGGGACAATTGGCCGATGATGCTAATCTATCAAACTGTATTGGTAATAATAGATCAAATCATTGTTGTACATGTGAATTGTGTGACGTCATTAACTCAGGACGATGAGAGTTGACAAGATCTGAAGATGAACATCGTTACGGCTTTGAGTCATTGCACGGTATTCGTTATTAATGATTCAGTAAGACAGCGGGAAGATTAATATCTCTGGATGATGCCATGTATACCAAGTTGTAAGATAATCTATCATTAATGTTCGTGCGGAGGCAATGAACCTTTGACCATTTGACCTTCCCTCATCCAAGTAGATAGACACGTTAAAATGCCATAATAATAATAATAATAATAATAATAATAATAATAATAATAATGTATATTTAATAATGCGCCCTTACAGGCGCTGTACAAATAATATGTAATATAATAATACCCCAAATAATATGTCTCTAAAATCCCGGTAAGTGATTTAAAAGATAATAATTATTTATCTGTGAAAGCGACCTTAAATAGGTGTGTTTTTAGAAAAGATTTAAAATTTTCAAGAGACGACGCACTTTTAATATTTGCCGGCAACCTATTCCACAAAGTGGGGGCTGACTGAAGGACCCCCCCCCTTCTTCCTGTGTGCGTGCGTGTATATATATATATATATATATATATATGTGTGTGTGTGTGTGTGTGTGTATGTGTGTGTATGCGACTGGATGGCTAACAAGTGGGGTGGCTGACTCAGTAGTTTGATGATCAACTAGACAACTCGCCTTGTCATATAATTTAGTTAAAGGGAGTAGGGTCTCGACGTCCAGATATCCCAATGCTGTGTTACGGGTAAGGTGTACACTAACAGAGATAATTGTATCATCGTACAAAAAGACTTTTCCTATACCATCCTTTACTATCTCATTATCATCGAATTATTTCACACCAATCGATTATAGATCATCATCTTTAATCAATATATTATTTGAAACCCCAGGCAGCCAGAAGTACAATGTTTATTTATGCTGCTGTAATTAATAATTAGGAAATAAGTAAATATATCGCATAATACAACAAAACTTACAGATTAGTAATACAAATTATTTCATTTGTATTATGATATGCATAAACCGTAATAAACATAATTTAAACGAAACAGCTCTAAGGTAAGAAAATCTCATTTGATGTTCAACAATTACACAACCATAAAGCCATTAACACCATAACTCTTATTTAGTGATGTTAGAGCACTGGGCTGTAAATGGTCACCGGTTCGAGGCTTCGTAGCTCTAGTGCTGTCACCTGGCGACTGGTTCACTGAGCTAGAAATGAGAACCTGACAGGACGAGATGGCCACGTGTCTGAGTAATGGTATATCCTTATAATTGCAGCATGCGTTGTTTGCTACCTTGGGAGTTGAGGTGTGTGCTGGATTGAAAGGGTCTGAGTCGGGGATAATAATATTGTAGCGCTTCGAAAAAAGGGTGTTGGCAATTTATAAATATGGATTACTATTATACATTTTTCGATTTAAGTTAAATTTGACTGAAGATAATCGTATTTGTGGGATCATCCTTAACCAGTCGTCTAAAGGTCACCTGTCTCATATGTGACCTACATCCAGGATAAGCGATTATCTTATAACGGTACGTGTGTGCTCGCGTGTGTATGTATGTATGTGCATCTGTATTTATGTGTGTGTGTGTCCGCGCGCTCGCGCGTGTATGTATGAAATAACCTAGTTTCACCAACTACAGACTTTATTAGCTGCTTGAATCTCACAGAAGATCGTACGTGACCTTTGATACTATTCATGCGACGCTAAGTTCCTTAAATATTTGTATTTAATAAAATTCAAAAATCGGTTCATATAAAACACCGACTGGTGTGATAGACAAATAACTATGTCACTGAGGGTCACATTAAAATATGTTTATCGTATTTTAAGAAAAACAAACATTTTCTCGACTATTACCCACAGGTCGTCGTCTTTGGGTACAGAGGATGTCGTACGATCGTGGTTCGTGAGGGTTGTCAGAATTTCGATAACCACGTGACTGTGGTACTCGTGCGAGTACACCGTGTACTGGCGTGTGTTGACTGAACAGGTCAGATGGAATTCAGTTGACTATTCGATCAAATATTAACGTCCGACATCGAGGGATGTTCACTACTTGACAGGTCATTCAGTACTCGTAGAGATAGTAGAACACATTCTCATTAAGTGTCATCTCAATGCTGGAGTATATTAATCGTTTGATATTAATCGTTAGATGAAGACCGTTCGATATTTGTGATCTCTATTTGAGATTAAATACAGTAAAACCTTTATATGAATATAAACAATTACAGTTACAGTCGAATGATTGGTAAACATCGTTCAAACATACTGAGGTCAAAGACCTTATCTGTTTGTAAAGTGTTATAATTATGTTGTGTACACGTGTTTTATTGAACTGATAAATACATCAAGAAAATGAAGAACACATAAGCCATATTTAAAATTTCTCAGTTTACTCCAACTTAAAACTAGGACTAAGTACATACATTCCTCAAGCTCTCATGTTATTGACCATATGCAAGAACTGTGCGCTACATTCATTGTGTAGAATCATGATTTGTTGACAGTGAAATGATTCTCTTTCAGATCCACACTAACATATTTCATTTCACGATATATATATATATATATATATATATATATATATATATATAACGAAGCTACGATACTAAAGGGTCGAGTTTTTACTAGTTATTAAGTTTTGTAAACTAAAACCATATACCTGCCATCTCGTGTTTTTTTATATGTGTATAACCCCCCCCCAAATTTGTTTTTTCGACTTGATAGACTTTATATAGTTTTTGGTTACATAAACGTAAGACAAAGAATAGCAGCAATTTAATCACACATCGTCAAAAGGTATTGGACAAAGATAAATTATGTCCAAACAAATTATCCTGTCCACTTTGCAATCGTCTACTTAAAGTTGATGTGTGACACAGATCTCATATCACAAAAAAAAAAACTGATAAAAATATTATAATAAAGAATAGAACAGGAAGAATCTTGTGTTATTTTGGGAACTTTATTGAACTATGATATACTCATTTAAATGTCAAATCATATGTTAATTGACTGTTGTATGAAAAGCCAAAACCACAAAAGTCTCACCCTCTGAGGAGCTACGTTAGTATTAATAGTCGTGGTTTCTGCTCCTGATTGCGTTAATACTTTGAAATAATATATATTATACACACATTCATTCAGCATTTATTGTCTTATAGGTCACGCGATGTACGACGATCCGGATAAAATGGCTATAAAAGAAGAGGCAATGTCTCGATGTTACGAACAAATACAATCCGTACTGCGTGTACAAGATCCTGTACCGGGATTTAGCTCTAAAGGTCCGGCTTTGATCACGAACTATCTTTATTTAGGAGACTTTGGTGATGCGGCCAGTCTCGGATTGCTCTCGGAACTCGGCATAACTCATTTGCTCAACTGCGCAGGCGTCGCATCCAACGGCGGCTACTTCCGTCCACCGCTGGGCGGCGGCGCTAGTCCGCGATGCTATAAACAGCTTGAAGCCTTGGACCGCGAGGATTACGATATGTTATCTCATTTTGATGAAGCCTGTCAGTACATCGATGAAGCTAGGAGCTCTCGTGGTAAGGTTCTAGTATACTGTATGCGAGGCGTCAACCGAAGTGCCGCCATCTGTGTCGCTTATCTGATGGCGCGAGATAACGCTGATTTGTGCGCCGCTGTAACTGAGGTAGCATTCGCCAGAGGGCAGGTGCTCACCAATCCGGGATTCCAGAGACAACTCGTAGAGTTCGCCGCGAAGCACAACCGACTTCCAGTCGGCGACGAATGATAACGTCGGCACTTTGTTGATGTCGTCGTGTTCTTCAGTATCTTCTTCTGCGAAAGGTCAAAGATGAAATAAATGAATATCGATGTCATAACGTAACAAACAATCAATCATAACGTTTAGGTTTGGATTTATATATTTGACACTGGAATACTTTGAGTGAGTGAGTGAGTGAGTGACTGACTGATTGGGCGAGTGACAACTATTTAATGGCATAAAGAGGTCGTCTCCTATTTACTGTCTCTCGTTATCTATGTACGCCGAATTTTGGAAATGTCTTGGAAACAAAACACCAGAGAATGTTTTAGAGAAAGCTTCATTATCAGTCTCGGTGATCTTATGACATCTAATGAATGTTGGAGGGCTACATCAACGATTATGTCGTCTAGCATTGTTTGATTAAAGGTCAATAACCATCTATGACATAAAAAAACGGATGAATCAATTTATTAACCTATTAATTGAACTTTTATGGCTATTAATAAGAAAGTGTTCACTCGATGAACATTAATAAAACATAACCGACT
Organism: Paralvinella palmiformis; assembly: GCA_025642065.1. Lineage (NCBI taxonomy): Eukaryota > Metazoa > Annelida > Polychaeta > Terebellida > Alvinellidae > Paralvinella > Paralvinella palmiformis. The sequence continues at coordinate 29,919 of JAODUP010000010.1, read as the reverse complement.
TATTAATTAAACTGGTTAGTATTGATTTCAAAAGGGAAAAATGTTGGCGTGGAAAGAGATCATTGCATGTACATATATCATATATATATATATATATATATATATATATATATATATATATATATATATTACATTGTACTTAATTACGTTGCTGCTTTTTGCCTTTCGATAATCTTGTGTAGTAATGACATATTATGTTGTGCTGTTATTCTAAATATAATCACATATGTAAATATATATATTTATATCTACATCAAGCATGCGCATTAAATGATCACAAATTGATCGCCATCAAGCATCTAAAAGTGATAGGAATGTTATGATAACGGGTTGTCAATCATAATAATGATGATTGGTGTTTTACTGCCACAGGTTGCCAATGATAAACGTGAAAATAAAGCAGTAGAACAAGATAAAATTGATGTGTCTATGAAATTAGAAGTTCTAGATGAAGGATTCAATGATTGGCCAAGATATTTAATTATTTATGTTTGTTTGAGTAAACAGACTCCGAACAATTGGTTTGATTGTTGTGGTTTTGTTTGAGTGATATCTTAGAGTAACATCTTTACTGTAAGCTTTACAACAAAATAAAACACTATTTGTGACCTTTTGAGACAGGTCATTCTAGCCCGACTTGTGAATCTACCCATCTATTTGTGTATAGACAATGTGCTTATAAAAAGAGATCACCAGAAGCTTGGAAAAGTAGAAAACAAATTATATTCCAAAATATCTATCAGTCTTTGGTTGATATATCTGTAAATAATCGAAATACATATACATATTTTAATTGCCACTTCTGTGCGCATGACAACCTAGATGAGGTGAACGAGAGAGAGAGAGGGAGGCGCAGAGAAAGATTAAACACCGCTCACACACGTCCACTGCTAGGTTTGAACTCAGCTGCTAAAATATATGGCCAAGTGCGCTATCAGTTAGGCCATGGAGTGTCCTATATTGTGAAATGAAAACTAACTAGTGTCTATCATAGATCATACTGACGAGACTTTGATGTACGAAAAATAGATCAGAAGATGAGCTACCCGTATTAGAACTATTCTGCCCATTTCTCATTTTGTCATAGCCTAGTGAAATATATTGTACGTGACAGCAGCAGTAACAACAACGACAACGACGACAACAACAACAACAATAGCAACAATAAATAACAACAATAATATCAGCATCACCAACGACAATTAGAACAATAATAGCAATAGGAACACACACACACACACACACACACACACACACACACACACACACACACACACACACACACACACACACACACACACACACACACACACACACACACACACACACACACACACACACACACACACACACACACACACACACACTCTCTCTCTTATGCATTGATATAGATCAAACCCATCTAATTAACCCAGAATAATATTCATATTTATACCCCATTCACTTCGTTAGTGCACACCTAAGCAATCGAAAACCAAGTAGGGGGTGGGTGGGGGTGGGGGGATACGAAGAAAACAACAATTCGATACGATTTAGGAACATCATGACTAGTACAAGGATACATTTCTAAAGCATTGGATGATATGTTAAAGGGATAAACGATCGATAATCCTTGTAATTTTTGTCTGAACTTCCTACCCTTTGAATGGTATCCTAGGTCGGGGGGAGGAGGATGGTGGGGGGGGGGTGTAGGTTCTTAATGGCGCCCCATATCTGTCGTAATGGATTGAGCTGTTTATTGACGAGAGAAAACATTTAATATTGATGGCAGCGTTCGTCGAATTAACATGAATGGCATAACGTTTTTCTTCTGATGGACTGTTTGGTGAGCCTGAGGCATATTGAAACAGTGTCTTCTTCTTGAATTTAAATATTGCAGGTATATGGCGGATGCATGAATGGGTTTGAAAGGTATCGTTTTAGCTATCTCTCTCAAATATACGGAGAACAAATAAATGGGTTGATCTAGATAGTATTTGGTATTTGGTGTCAACTACTTCACTATTTATATGCATGGCTTATCAGCTCTCTCTTGTTTTTTATGTCGACCTGAAATCAATATGTGGTAATCAACCAGATTAAAATGGCCATGTGCATTCGATCCGTTCACTGAAATTTCAACAATATTTTGTTAAAATAAACTCAGGGGAACGCTTCCTAGTTGATCTGCTCACAAAGTGATATTGTATATGTGATGTTATCTGGTACCATATAATGTAATATATAATCAAATGTTTCAACTTTCTTCGATAGATGTATCTGACCTTATTGTCATAATACCACTTTGTATGTCATTTTGGGATTGTTAATGTCACACAATCATACAATATTTATATCTATTAAAAGTATATATATATATATATATATAGTGCTCCCTCGATATAATGCCAACTTGGGAATTTGATAAAAGTTGGCATTATAAAGGGGTGGCATTATATAGGGGTAGTGAATGGGGAAGTAATCCGCCAAAATAAGGGGGAGGGGTGTATTCCGCCCAACATTTAAATGCCTGTTGTTGTCCTTATATTTATGATCGTGTGATCAAAATTGTGTTTAGATTCATTACATAGTATAATATTCAATTAAGTTGGTTTATTTACCTCAAATATTTTAAATATAAGCATCTATTGTATCAGATAAGGTGTTAGCATAGTAAAAACCCATAGTGCGGTGATATCAGATGTATTTATTCATGTAACAGTTATCAATATATCATGACAATTACAATTATATACGCCTGATACAAATTGACAATCATGACAAAACGTTCTTGATGCTTTGTTGCTTTGCATTTTTGCGTCGACACAACGTAGAACAACGGAAATTGGGATGAAGTATTCTGTTTGTTTTTTGCAGTTGTTGAGATTGATAAACCCACGCCTAAAATGCCTTTGTTTTGGCGATATACGGGGGGAAATTATTGCTCTGGGGACTAAAATGATGCGGCGGTATCCGAGAGAGTGGGGGGCGGTTTAAGGGGGGAATTAGCATGGTAGGGAATCCGTTCTGAAGAAAACGATGGCGATAGGCGGGGTTGGCAATATATAGGGATGGCAATAAGTGAGGGAGCACTGTATATATATCCCTCCAATGATCTCTTTCCAAGCCAACACTTTCCCTTTTGAAATCAATATTAACTGGTTTAATTAATAAGTCGATTATATTTTATTAATGTTCATCGATTGAACACGTTCCTATTAATATCCATAAAAAGGTTCAATTGATTGTTCAATAAATTGATTCATCCGTTTTTTTTTATGTCATAGATGGTTATTGACCTTTAATCAAACAATGCTAGACGACATAATCGTTGATGTAGCCCTCCAACATTCATTAGATGTCATAAGATCACCGACTGATAATGAAGCTTTCTCTAAAACATTCTCTGGTGTTTTGTTTCCAAGACATTTCCAAAATTCGGCGTACGTAGATAACGAGAGACAGTAAATAGGAGACGACCTCTTTATGCCGTTAAATAGTTGTCACTCACTCACTCACTCACTCACCACTCACTCACTCACTCACTCACTCACTCACCACCACTCACCACCACCACTCACTCACTCACTCACTCACTCACTCACTCACTCACTCACTCACTCACTCACTCACTCACTCACTCACTCAACTTTTTTTGCGTAATGTATCAAATGACATTGTCGATGACCTTGTATGCAAATACGGGGTAAACTTTAATGCCATTAACAGATAAAGTATTCATATTGGGAGCACTTTTTAAATAGGGTGAGTCATTTATTGATGAGGTTTAACTTCAGCATATATTACATATATACATACATATAAACAAGTAGTGGCCATGATCGAAATAAAAGAGTCAATAGTACATCTAAAGGTTATTTCACCATTCATTGTATTTCCTTGCCGTCAATGTTTAGTTGGAAAAAAAATAGGTCGTAAAACAACAACAATACATACAGCTAACTCTGGACAATACTCCAGCTCTCGCGCTATCAGAGACCCCTATTTAAAAATAAAATTTACATAATTATTATTATTATTATTATTACAGCACCCCCCATGGCTATAATTCCGGTGTTTCCTTGGGTTGTGGGACATTTGGCCAATATTCTGGCCAAAAAAAGCATTTACTCAGGTGATCATAATAAGCAAATGTTTGGCGGGTTTGTAAACTAACTGACAAAGCACATTTCAGATGGTTAGGTGTTTTATATACATAACGACCTCTATACATGCATATATACACGAATACATACATACATACATACATACATACATACACACTTACATACGTACATACGTACATGTATACATAAACATACCCATACTAATATTATTATTGTTATTATTATTATTATTATTATTATTATTATTATTATTATGACACAACAAACTGACAATGTCTTAGCAGCTTCGCTAAATAACGTAGCGTCTTGATACAAGATACACGCCCCCCCACATATAATTACAAAAGAATAACTCGCAACATATTATTTTTGACTGTCATACATCAAAGATGCGGTTGAATATTTAATTACTTCAAATAGAGGTCGTTAACAATGGCAGACTGACGATTGTTTTCAGCAGAACAAAATAAATGACGTTAACAACACGTGATATGCTCGTTTTGTTCTCGTTTCTCCTCTTTATTGTTGTTGAAGTCTTTCAATTTGCGATGATATTGTTTTCAGAACATCCTGTCCTTTGCCGGCCGAGAACAATTCGATGGACAACTGTTGACGAGCCGACGTTTAGCACCAATCATTCCATGCCCGGGGCCGATCAATACAATTGAACCCCCCCCCCCTCCCGGCCCATCGACTCATCGATATATTTCCATGTGGTAACGAGACATTGATATCCGGTCGAACTTTCACCCAGATTTAAGGTGGTACTTCCGTCTCTCTCGTCTCAGACGGCTCATCGGGGGGCAGGGTTGGCTGATGGTGTATGACCAGAGCCTGCTAGCCGCTCATATTAGCTATGAAGGGCCACGAATACGGATTAAAGGCGGTACTCGCCTTCTTTTCGCTTCCTGTCCTGTTCGCCTTCGAGACGCCCCTAGCGGATGGAAATCTAACATCGGTGACCGGAAGCGGTATAGGATCAAAGAAAGCGACGATGACCAGAATCACCGCAGATGTACCTGGCAGGTAATGTGATCCGCTGATTATTTCAAAGTCATGTATTTACTTCATCTGTTATGTATTTTGTAGAATGATCTCTTTTTAATGGCTCCAACAAAAGAAAAGAAGAACATTTAAAGTAAATAAAAAGAATAAATATGTATATGATGAAGACATAATGGAATGTAGAGTAACTTAATATTGTTATCATGCAATGTTGTATTGAAGAATGAATGAATGGTTTATTTCCAAAATCTACTCTTTATTACAATTACCATAACATTTATATAAGACTCATATATATATATATATATATATATATATATATTTATGATTAATGTTATCTTATTTAAAGGAGATATAAATGAAATGATTAAGAAGGTAAATAAACTAATATCATACAAATACAAAAATATAAACATTAGATAAAGTGCCGGAAAGCAGCAGATTTCTTAAAGGAATGTTCGGAATTTGTTGACTCTCTTGCTACCAACATTGGCCATCTGCTGATCTTAGGTGATTTCAATATACATTGGGATTGCCAGAGGAATGCAGATACCAAACAACTGGCTGACGTTCTTACATGTGCAAATCTCAGGCAGCATGTCCAAGAAAGAATACACAGACATGGTCACATCTTAGATCTTGTCATCTGTCGGGATGATAACAATTTGATTGAGGGTGTCTGATCATTTCCTTGTTAACATTAATGTATCTTTACAGAAACAATCTGTTTCCGCTAAAGTTATTTCATACAGGAAATACGGGTCGATTGAGAATGAGACTTTTCTTGCTGATCTGCGGGTCTCTTCTCTGGTATTGGATCCACTGGACGATGTGGATCATCTGGTGGATCTCTATGATAGTACATTATGAGACATTGCAGATGAGCATGCACCGTTGTGGACAAAAGAAATGCCAAGAAGACCAATGCTTCTATGGTATAATAAGAACATACAAGCTGCAAAGAGACACAGAAGGTATTGTGAGCGACTGTAGATCAGGACTAGACAGCGTATCCATTTCAAGATGTTATTAATAACTTATAAATCTGTTAATGATATGGCGCCAGAATACCTGTGCGAACTGGTGTTCATTATAAAGTAATCCCGAAAACTCAGGTCATCCAGTCAGATACTCTTGCAGGTGCCAGTATCTCGAGTCAAGTCATAGCGTGATTGTGCCTTTAGTGTTGCAGCTCCCGCTTTGTGGAATAGGTTGCCGATAGATATTAGAAATGCGTCGTCTCTTGAAAGTTCTAAAACCCAACCTGTTCAAGGTCGCTTTCACAGATAAATAGTAACTATCTTTTAAATCTAAAATTAGTACCTAGAATATAGAGCGACAACTTATTGGTGGATTCTAATCTGGAACCCGCTAGTATACCCTGGTAGTTTTTAAAAATACCGCCACAACCAAATTTGGCTGCGTGCCGGGTCATTTTAAGAATATAGAGCGACAATTATTGCTGGGTTCTTTGGGAAGATAGTTAGGATAAACTAGGGTACCACAAGGTTTGTGAGTTTTTTGCTATTTAGTGTCAATATAGTTGCGACCTTTTAAATAGTAGATATTTGGGTTAAGGGGTATGCCGAAAAACAAACAACCCTCCGTCAAAACACCCTCTGGTCAGAAACCGCTATTTAGAAAGTAAACCCGAGTCTCTTATAACCGTTAAGTTAAGAAATCAAACAAGTTCAAATAACTTGACACCAAAAATAAATATAAACTATTGGAGTTTATTCATGCTTGCATATGAAATAATTTAATTGCATATAATTTCAAATAAATAGATAGGTCATGGTTCATTTGTTCCCATTTAGATCTACAGTAAAATTTGGTTATAACGAAATTCAAGGGGAATGGGAATTTATTCGTTATAATGGTGCTTCGAGTTATCCCTGTTTTCAAATTTTGGTGTGCAATAATTGATGAAAATAGTCCTGTGTTATTACGTGTATTGCCTAGTGTTTTGCTGATTTTGCTTTGTTGAAACTTGGGGTAAGGACCCTGGCTGTCGCGTATTGGACACAGCCATTACTGATAGAATATTTCTCTATTTAAACAGGTTGGGAAGCCAAATCCAAAGTTCGCAGTTTATCATACGCCACACCAGGTGTCAATATCTACTTACCATCTACTCGACCTCTAATATAACAATACAATTGCACGTTTCTGTGGTCAAAGCAATACAGTTAAATCGGATTGTCATTTTCATATTGGTTATAGCATTTACGTTTGCAATGATCACAACGGTCGTTGAACTGACTTACAATTGAAATTTCAAACATTGTATTTCGTAATAACCAGCACG
>JAODUP010000010.1:0-17500 GCA_025642065.1 Paralvinella palmiformis | reverse complement strand
ATATGAGAGTAAATGCTGTGGTTTATTCTAGCTTACTTTAAGCTATCAAGGCAACATCTCATTATTCCATTCACTGTCCAACAAAGTTCTGTATGTGATTACGCTTAGGAAACAAACCAGCTAAATAAAATAAATATTACTGGATTAAGAGTGCCATTTTAATATATGATCTTCCTCTGTCCTATTTCAGCTATGATAACATCTGGTAAGTACACTGCTAAGTGAACATATACAGGTATTGTAAGTCGTTGTTTATATTATATTGTTCAGACTTAAGTATTATATCTGAAATATACATTTGCTAGCATAGTTAATTATGTGGTAAAAAAAAATAATTTGTATAAGGACACTGTTTTGGATGGATTTATATTGAAACCTTTTTCTTTTTCATATTTATGTACGGTTGAAAGAAATGACTACATCAGGTGAGCTATTTTATTACTAGTTATAGTTTATGTTTCAACATAATTTTATATATTGGTAGAAATATTGACGCTGATTGTTTGTCGTATAACACGGGCTTTTCTTTGATCAAATTTGTATTATGGAAGTTAACAATAACATGAATTAATAATTTTGTCAGTAATAACATGAATTATTAATTTTGTCAGAATGTGTTTATGGATATAAATTTTGTTTAATCATTTCATCACTTTCTAAAACATAATTTGAGACGTACAAAAATATTTAGGAAATGCAATTTAGCGATGCACATTACTTCTATGATTGCTTAATGCTATTCCTATTACACATGTCCTTGTTCCTCAGACACCACATTGAAAGTATTTGTGCATTTACCATATATTTAAATTAAACTAAGTTACCTGTGTTTGTGGGAAATGTCTGTAGTGAGTTAAACCTCAGCCAGATATTCCAAGTATGGTTAGGTTATAATCAGATATAATAAAATCGATAAAAAAGAACTTTCTGTCCAATTGATTTAAGTAATTCTCTACCTGCAAAAAGGTGACTCATTACGACTTACTTCATCAAACATTTGGCAAACATCCACACACCCAGAGCCATCTCCTACATTAGATTCCTATTTGTAGATTCGAGGCTTGGTTTTGAAATCTTAACATCATATAGCAAAGATACATCCGTTTAGGGTAATTTAAAGTAAACCTTTGTAGAGTAGACAATGTTTAAAGTTTCATTCGCGAACAACGATAACATAGTCTCTTTAGCAGTATATATCATTGCTATCTAAAATAGGCTTTTTGCCTACGGCTTAATCAGAAATTAATTTATTTACAAATAGTTAGGGAACAGACCCCATTTAAGTGATACACAGATAAGATTATTATTAAATATTTACCAAAAAGTTTCAAATTATATGTCAACATTAATGCTGTGGTTTATTCTAGCCTACTTTAAGCTATCATGGCAACATCTCATTATTCCATTCACTGTCCAACAAAGTCCTGTATGTTATTACGCTTATGAAACAAACAAGCTAAATAAGATAAATATTACTGGATTAAGAGTGTCATTTTAATATACAGTAAAAGTTGGATATAAATAACTAGGATATGACGAAATGGTATCTGACCTCGATTTAATGACTAGCTAGTCCAGGCAAACATCCATTCACTTCCATAGTAAAGAAACTGGGATATAACGAAATTTATACAATGAAAACCTGCTTAAAGCAATTCGCACTGGTTATAACATCAGTCAGTCCAACGACCGTTGTGATCATTGCAATCGTAAATTCAGAAACTAATATGACGCATATGTCAATTCGCAGGGTATTGTGGCTTGCCAACCTGTTTGAATAGACACTATTCTATCAGTAATCAAATACCACAATGGCTAGCAAACGTAAACCATTATCTCTTGTCACAAAGTTGCGATGTCTTGACAAAGTTGACAGAAGAGTGAACTATAATACTCAAATTGCTATTTGTTGGTTCTCATCATCGATCGATCCAATCAGAGGCTAGGATTAAATTTGCACCGTGTCTTAATTAAACATGGTTATATTCACCAATTATCGCTCATGCGTTGGTGACTTATTTGAAAATCGTGATTATAATGAAATGAATTCCGAGTGCCCTTGAACTTCGTTATAGCCAACTTTTACGAAATTAACTTCCTGTGTCCTATTTCAGCTATGGTAACATCTGGTAAGTACACTACTACATGAACATTTCACGCTATTGTAGGCCGTTTTCTATATAGTGTTGTTCTTTTTTATTATTATAAATAAATGTCACCGCTTTACTCTTAGTCAAAGCTCTTTATAAAAATGAACTGTGACGTAAACCAATTTTTAGAAGCCCCAATATAGCGAAATGTATTACTGCCCAGAATTGTTAATACTACTGATGTTGCTCCTATATGAAAATACTTTATGATTTGTCACATGTTCTAATTATAACATATAAACTTGTATTTTATCCCAGTATTACTTTACAGTAGTCCAACATATAACTTAATATGACCCTAACACATTTTTACATAAACCTACATCGATGAATTTATATAGAATTTCAGTTCGGAAATGTATTCTTGGTGGTTAGCGAGTCATTATTACATAGAATTACTCTATTCCATAATATATATATTTTTATTTACGAGTTGGAGGATTTCACACTCCACTGTGTATGATCTGTTTACTTGACCTACACGGTTGGTTTGAATAAATATCTAATAAATGTGTATATGAGTGTTAATGAGTCATGGACTGTGATTTGAACGTGGAAGTGCAAGCCAATATGTCTACAGGTGACCAGCTGGACATAGCCATTGTAGACGTTTTAGAAGTTTAAGCTTAGGTGGCCATTGATATGAACTATCTCTTGGCAATTGTTTCTAATTACACTTTGTTTGATGTTAATTATGATGATGGACTGCCTTCTCTTGTCTTGTCTTGTCTTCTCGCCTAACTGGTTTGATTGTATATTATTGAGGCTGTTCTGGTCTAACAACAATCAGTTGCTTGGTTTCTTGATTTAGTTTCAACATTTAAGCACCAGCGTGAGTATTAATATAAATGAAAATTACTAGCAGTTTTGTTGATTCATTTTCCTACCTTTTATTTTTAATTATAGTCCTGTATATTTAAGCATCATTTTAGTCCATGATTAAAGGTTAGTGTAAGGGAATGTTTAGTAGCAACACTATTTTGTATTTGTAATTTTAGCCAAATAGTCGGATAAACAAAGAAAAAAAGGTTTTTGTTTTTACCATTAAGAGTAAACAGCTTGCTATTGTCTCTAATAATATAAATGCATCCAACATTCCTTGCATACTGAGAACTGTAGGTGACGAGCAAGCACACAACTAATCAAATCCCTAAGAATAAGTATTTTGCACTTAACAAAGTATTGTAGTGTGACTGACTCCATTATTTTTATATATATATATATATATATATATATATATATATATATATATATATATATATATAGTTACTTGTAATTAATACCAACAATGGTTGCAACATAACTACATGTGGCAGAAGTGGGATAATTCTTTATATATTTGTCATAACTATTGAATTTTTCATATTATATCGACAAATGCTTGTGCTAATGTAATCTAGTCATTTAGTATGCATTTGTAGTGTAATCTAGTCTTTTTATGTTAAAATATGTTTGAATGTACGCACTATGACTGTTTCACCTGAAATTAAATCAATCAATCAATCAATCAATCAATCAGTCAACCCATCCATCCATCCATCCACCCATCCACCCATCCATCTATCTATCTATCTATCTATCTATTTATCTGTCTGTCTCTCTCTGTGTGTATGTATGTATGTGTGTGTATATTAGTAGTAGTATTATGCTTACCAAACGGTTATTTACTTTAATAATCATAACATCTGATGATTATTGAAATAAAGTTTTGCATACATTTGGAATAAGATATTGAATATTACTTACAATTACATTGTTAAATTTGTGTTCGGTGTTGTTCATGCTTTTATTGATAAGACTTTCTAAAATCCCGTTAATTTTCTGGTCCTCTTCGAGATAGTGCTTAGCCATTTTCCATTTAATAATGTTTTGGTCTTTCATGTAGTGCTACATTAATAGTTAAAGCAGTTATTGCTGACACTTATTGATATTCTTAGACATTTTGGTGTAGTCCACATTTAACAAAACGTTATGCATTTTGTATTTGAAGTTTTGGTAATGTGTACAAAGTCCCAATTATCTATAATCTTACAGTATTTTCGAAAGCTGCATTATATAAAACCGATTTACTTGAAAATTATGTTAGCTTGTAGATGATTTTTATTGATTCTAATTCGATATTTACATTTTTCGATTTAAATCCTGCCGTCAATTCATAATATCCTATATGATCAGATATATCGATACTACAGGTTACGTTTTATTTATTTATATGAATTAATGTACCTTTATTGGTACGAAGAAATCTTACTCAAACAATAAGATAAGTCATATAATAACTTTACTGTGATATACCTTGTCATTGTTTCTTTCCTTCTTTCAGAAGCTGTTACAACCGGTGAGTGTAATATATAATTTATTATCTTATATCATGGCGAAGTACGCAAATTGTGAGGGAAAAACAATGACCATAGAAAATAGTTTATTTTGTTAATTAACTATAAGTGCCGGTTGTAATATATTGATGCACACGAATCTATCTTGGTATACACAATATATTCGCATCCTATTTCAAATGAATTCTCCTATCGCAGTTGTCTAGCTTCGTAATCGTTTTTTTTATAGTAAACAGCTGTAAAAATAAGAAACTGTTAAAACTTTCACACAAATGAAAGCTCCATATATTACTAGCTACTATATGTTTCTATTCTAAGTGGTGCATTCCAGTTTCAACATATGTAAACACAGAATTTGGGAATAGAGTAAGGGCTGAAGGTTGGGGAAGATATAATAGTTAAGTCTACAGAAAATATATCACTAGGATAATGACTGGCAATATTACATATTATTGGTTATTATTGCCTTCCATTTCTATAAAAGTTTATATTATAATTTTCATTTGTTTAATTTTGAATCCATTATATAATTAACATCTTTTCATAATATCTGATTTTGCTATTGTGCTTTTTAAATAATCTTAATTTATAGACACCGTTGTGAAGGCTTAGTAATTTATATTTGTCTTTAAGAAACATATTAATAATATTATGATCTTTTAATAGAATACTTTCTAGATGGTGATTAATGAATATCACGTCTCTTTAGATGCCGTCATTCCACGAAGCTGTGCCGAGATCTATGACGTAAACGGTTTACACACATCTGGAGTGTATAAGATAAACATTGCGCCAAGTTCGAGTGACCCCCTTAATATATTTAACATCTACTGTGACATGACTACAGATGGAGGAAAATGGATGGTAATATCGAATGGGAGACTATTTACATTTGTTTTAGTAATTTCACATTTAACACATCGAAACGTGTGACATTTATTGGAAATGTGTGATATTTACTTGTATTATTAATGTTAAACCAAAACATGTTTAAAAATGAAGGTCAAATATACTTCAGACTTTCACTTTGTAATCGAATTCCATTTATGACTGTTTATGGTATATTTCATCTGAATATTTAATTTTCGTGTCGAGTTATCCCTCCATTATAGATAAATTAGATGTGACTTGCGTCAAGACTGAACAATAACATAATATATTCCACAATCAGAGGAATAAGTATTAACTTTCAAGTGTCTGGGAGTTTACAGTCTACCACTCTAATGAGCTGCTATGATCCATATATAATTAACACCAACCTTTGTGGCCATCGTCTAGCTGAACAGTAATATAATAAATACTAATTACAAACTTCAATGGCGCCATTGGCCTCGAAAAGAATCGAACTCATTGACACACCTAGTACAGAGGTTGGGCAAACCCATAGTAAAGATACAATGCAAAATTCATCAACAGATGATCGGATACAGAGGAAATTTATGAAACGTAGGAGGGATAAGCATGTCTGAAAAGGTGAGTTTTCAAATGGTGACGGAAAGGACCCATGCTGTTTGAATACTTAACGTGTTCAGGGAGTTAATTCTAAAGGGTAGGGATAGCAACTGAAAAAGAACGAGTGCCGGCTTGAGTTTTAACCCTGGGAACAGACAACAAGTGAAAACAAGAGGAATTGAGCTCTTCGGGCTTGGGTACTTAAGGAATAAACTGGACTGACCTATTACAAGATGTGGCTATCTGTTTACGAATTGAAGATCTCTTGCATCGCATTTGCCAAGAATGGCGCCTTGACGCCATTCCAATTTACCTGTTAACGAAGGCCCTTTAAAATACACGACCTTTGCCGAAGGTGACAGCATTTACTGGAAAAACGTCGCATAATATATCCTTATATTTATGTATTCAACGATTTCCTACATATATTGCTCTGTTTCATAAAGCAGAAGCCAAACTATTTGTGCCGGAGAAAAGAAATAGGCTTATTTCTAAGATTTGGTGGCGAGTTATGTATTTCAAATATAATTCATGGGGATTTTCTTCTTTCAGATAATTCCGTTGCGTAATGGCACGGTTGGATCCTGAAATGGTGGCTATATAAACAATGATAAAATATAGCTTAATCAGAGCTGTATGAGGAGGAGTTATTCAAAGGCGATGTAACTAATTATCAGGGTGATTGATTATATTCGCAGTAAATGTACTGACTGCCGTTAAGGAAAAACTGTAATGAGACAGTCTGTGCTTGTTGATGTCTGTTGCTTGGTTCTAATTTGATATAGTCTAAATTATTTCCAGGTGCTGCTGAGGAGAAAAGACGGCAGTGTTAATTTCGATAGAACGTGGGACGATTACCTCCGGCAGTTTGGTGACTTGGAGGGAGAACTGTGGATGGGTAATACTAACAAATAATGACAGATATTGATAGATATTGAATGAAATGGTGCCCCCATTATATTGCATATCTGATATATATATATATATATATATATATATATATATATATATATATATATATATATATATATATATATATATAATATATAAGAGAGAGAGAGAGAGAGAGAGAGGGTGAAAGAATGAAAATGTTATGAACTTTGATATAATATCATTTTAAAATTCTACTTGTTGTCAACTCACTATTCAAATGATACCTAATAAGTTTCGTACACTACATTGATAGGTTTAGATTTTATGCATGACGTCACAGAAAGAATGGGCTTATCGTATGAGATGAGAATTGATATGACTAGCTTCCCGCGAAAGGAAGATAATGGGTTTACTGGACCTATCGAGAAAGGTTATGCCAAATACAGCACTTTCTCCGTCGGCAGTCCCGACTCTTTTTACAAATTAACGGTTGATGGATTCTCTGGAAATTGGGGTAAGGAGAAAAATACAAAATGAAGCTTGTGATATTCGTAAACATGCAAACAACTTACAAATACGTGCTCTGAGCGTTGCAATAATCCAATCCGTAAATCCTTGAATATTTATTCCCCTTTGAAAACAAGAGTTCCAGAAACATGGTGTTTGCGTAGATCTTTTCAATGCTTTATTGTCATGTTAATTTATACACTGATCTAGTACGTTTTTCTAATGTCAGATGCGCATCATTCAGATTCCGCTAAATGTAATATATTTACTATTTAACTATAAACACCTTTAATAGGATTTCATTTGATTCAAGGCAAATTAAATACGAACATAAATCAATTATTTCCCCTGTTAAGGTAGAGATACGTGTATTGTTGAACATCAGATTAACATCAATATTTTGGCAAATGATATTTTCGTTGCAGAATTCGATAGTTAAATATATCTGCCGAGTGATAACTGGCAAGAAGAATTAGTATTAGGACATGCTATATTGTCTTGAATCTAATCTTTGATGGATACTATCATCGTAAAAGAGAATTTAGTCTTAATGAAAATGGCAATGAGAGAGAGAGAGATAGAGAGAGAGAAGGAGCTTTCTCTAAATTGCATTAACCTGCCAAATGTTAGCGTGCATTTTCAGGGGCTGACCTTGTGGCATAGGTGACACAATAATATAGCACTGGAGCTCACATCTCGATCGCGCTATATCTGAAAGCCATACATTAGCCTCAATAGCTTCGAATACTATGTGTCCCATATAGCATATCATATGTGCAACAGTACAAGAGTGGTGTTGAAATAAGAATATTCAAAAATTTTCCTAGGTGATTCCCTGGCCATTCATAACGGAATGATGTTTACAGCGAACGGCACTGAAAACGACCACGATCAGTCTAACAACAACTGTGCTGAGATGTACCTTGCTCCTTATTGGTACAACAAATGTTCAGAGTCACGTCTAACTGGAGAATATGGAATGATTGTGCATGACGAAGTAGTGAATACTGGTAGTTGGCTGGATAAAAGCACGATAACCTTTTCCCACGGAATCCTTTGGTACTCGTATTTAGGGGGGGATGAACATCCACAATTTGTTGATATGAAAATTCGACCAGTTTAAGCGTTTTTGCTTGTTTCTTTTTTATAGATCGATCAATGTTTTCATTTTCATTAACACAAAATTAAATCACAATGATTAGTCTTGGTTGGCATTCGGATGTTATGCAATCACAAATTTATAATCATTATTTCGGTTTTAAACGCGCTCCCTAAGCTATGTGAGGGAAACACTTGTCGGCGTATTAACCATTCAACAGTTTAAACATGTATGTTCTTCACCGTTCAGCTGGTTTGGGTTAATGAGTCAGTTGGAAGCTTAATGACTATAGTTCTCTTACGACCTGCCTATTCATAAATGTTAATAAAAGTGAGGTGCGACACTAAGCATCTGTTTTGGTTAGCATGTAAAGAGGGTATATAATTGCAGTATCATCACAGCAAAAACGTAATATGCTTACAGACAATATAATAGAAACTCTCAGAGAAAGAAGGGAAAATAATTACATTTTTATTTTATTTAATAAACAATTTAGAGGAACTAAGTTATGTGTAACGACGCTTGACAGTTGTTCGATTTCGTCAGGTTTGAACTAGTCGACTGTTTCGGTTTTGTTTAAAGGAGAACTTTGCTCTATTTTCATATCAATAAATGACGTTTTTATTTACACAATATTGTCAATCATTGAAAACAAATTATTATCGACATGTTTATGTATAAAAACCGCTGCGTTCTAATATAGTTTTCATGCATGGAAGGCGGTCTGATTTTCTGCGGTAATTGAGCTTCGAAATCGGCGCCATTTATTTTCTCGATCTGGACCTTGCCTTGTGACGTTACCAGTGCTTAGCTTTGTGAATCATCTCGTATATCTTTGTTTGTTTTAGGCAGCAATCAAATATCAAAATCCCAATTTGTTGCACACCAAACTATCTGCTTACGTGGAAAACAAATCCTGGATATTCCCTTTTACACGCTGCCATAAATTTAAATCCCTCTGCGAGACAAGCTCGGATCTGTCGATGCCATTTCAAGCCAGAGTTGTTTTACATTTTGTTATGGTTACATAGATGGTCATCTTTGTATAGGATTAAATAAATAAGACTAGATCCATGTAGTTGGTGACTCGTTTAGGTAACATGGACACATTTGTATTTGCCATATTAACACCCTTAAAATATGTTTTCTTCAAAGAAAAATAAATCCTAATGTTTGTACCTTACAATGTTTTCACTTAAGTTATAATTATTGATACAAAATCATTTGGCGCCTAATGTGAAATGTACCATTGACTATTTAATTATTTGCCAACCAATTCAGCACGATACATCGTAATTAAGTTGATTATTTTGAGCTACAAAATAACTTTTAGCCAACAAATATTTCCTTCTTGAATCTTAATTGGGTTAAAAGCATAAACATGTAATGTTCATTTCACAAGCTAGTGAAATATGTCTATTTCAAGTAGGAAATTGTCTAATTACAGCCAATAAATGAATCAAAGATTGTGTTATTGGGTATTTAATTCATGAAAATTGGCTTGGGGGTGGAATATGGATAATGTATAAATATATAAGAAAATATTGCTTTGTTTTGTTCAACTTGCCCCAACAGTAAGTTATTTTTTATGTATTAATTACCTACAATCAACCCCCTAATATTCATGAATGAAATATCTATTAACACATTTATTATTCCTTTATTGGTTGTAATTAGACAATTACATATGTATGAGATTGATGCAGTTCAGGCCATCTTCATTGCTCATTGCTGTGTTTTCAATATCCATGTCTTTGTATGTTTTTATTCATGGACCATATTAGTTGTAATTTTGATTGAATATTGAAGTGGAATTATTTGAATTCCATTGAAATATACATATTAATCTTGTAAGTTGTGAAAAACTAATGACTTGTTGAATGTTTTGTCAAAATGACTTCACTGAGTGAAGTGAACTCCATGACATTATATGTAGATGTTTATTTTGTCTAAACCATATCTCATATTGACAAGGGTATATATTACTTAGCTGTCTCAATAAAATGTGTTGCATGTGTGTAATATCGTTAACATGATAGAGCTTTGTATCAAATATTGTAATAAGAACAGAATTAGGTCACAACATCAGAATATGTAAATATTCGAAATCTGAAAGTAGAGAATATATATATGATTTCAACTGTAAAATATGAACAGTCCATTTATCAGACTAAATAATTTCATGATATCATATACACCATCTTCTACAGTGTATGTGTTTCTTATTGATTGTTCAACACATGATGGTATAGTTATTCTTATTTTGAGCCAAGTTTTCCATAAACTCACTAAGTGAACTGCTTGTATGATCTGTAAAGAATCAAACACGAATAAAGTTTTTTGTTCAGTGATGTTAAATTTGTCTTGGTTATTTAAATGCCTGAATAGATTTAAAGTCCAGAATAGATCTACAAATGCAATGTCTGAAGTAATAAGATCTAAGCTATATGTACATGTTTTGATCATTCACAATAACATTGACATTCTATAGTTGTAGGGATTGAAACGCATTGCTCGCACGAATACCATTCTGAAATGACAGCTGACAGCTCCGACTCGATATCGGTTGTTCTCGGTATTTATGAACTCTGTTCCTGTGTCACTCTCAGTACTTTCAGTAATCCATAGTTCAGAATGATAATATACTGGTTCAAAAGGTGGAATAGTTGAGGCCATGGCCGGCTAATTATGACAATATACACAGTAATCAAACACAATAATCCGGTATGTTTACATGGGAACCATAACCGGAAGTCGGTACGGTAAGCACTGGTTAAAACAATCAGTATACATTGGCCACAGCCAAACCTGAGCAAAGTACTCTTTTAACAATGAACAATCAAATCGTGGCGATAGTGATATTGCTATCATTTAGGCATACATTAATATCTGCATGTAGCTATTGATGCAGGTTCTTGTTCAGTTTACTTTCTATGTTTTAAGCGTTTATCAGGCAAAGCGAAAATGGACGAGTTTTGCAAGTTGTATGGATTGAGTCAACTCTTATACACTTTTACACAACATCATGAGGAGAATGAATATCGACATATAGACGTACGTCCAAAACTGACAATGGTTCAGGACAGAATCCCATTATGATCCTGCCAAAGTAATTCTGGTCGGAATGCGTCACAACTATATTTATTTAGCAATCAATTATAAAACGTCATGAAAATATTCATAGAATTCGATAATGTGGACACCTATAACTGTGTGAAGACATCTGCCAGTAGATATAGAATTAGTAACTATTTACTTAGTTGTCTCCCTACTGCAGGATCGAGCAATCTGTTTCCGGTTTATCGCCACAAACTATTTTATCAATTTAATTACTCTTTTAAAAGGGAAAACCAAAGGGTTAAAACCAAAACCAAACCGGGGTAAAATTTTCGGGGAAACCGATGAGATGAAATATATGTGATATTAAAGAGTGTCAAATTGATCAATAAAACTGAGATAATAGACACTAAATGATGCCTTCCTTGATGAGTTCCATGAGATGTAATAGCTGGTGAGCGAGGCGTTACTTCATCCAGATGAATGATGTGTCAACGTTGAAGCAATAAATGCTTCAGTTGTCAGCCAAATCATGTCAGCCACCGAAATGCTAATATCGGATTTGGCCTCATTTTTAGTATGGACTTAAAGGTTGTCTGAATATCCCCAGACAACCTGTAAGTTCTTATATATATATATATATTACTTTGGCAGGATCACAATGGGATTCTGTCCTGAAACATTGTCAGTTTTGGACGTACATCTATATAACTCAATCGATACAACTTGCGAAACTCGTCCATTTTCACTTTGCCTAATTATCGGTACTGGTGGGCTTTAGAAATTAAAGATACATTTATAAAATTATATAAATACGAAATATATATATATATATATATATATATATATATATATATATATATATATATACATGAGTTGTTACTGCTTTAAAAGGCATCATGAGTGCTGCTGATGTGATTTATAACCAACGGTTACACACCAACAAGAACGTATATTCGATCAATAACTGCTTTGCCTTTTAAATTGATTCCCATTACAAAACAGATTGGCTACATGTTGTTTTTGTTTGCTATGTTCTCTGAAAGCTTGGAAGTGAAACAATATCAAAGTGGTAACTATTACGAGTCAATTACTGGAGTATGATTCGAATTACCACCACACGCTACGTGTAAATTGTGTTGGCATGATCTCGCAAATCTAATCAAGGAATCTATTAGAAAACAACAGAAAACACACTGTAAAGTGGTTGCCTTGGCGGTGAGTGAAATTGGCCGGCAAAGTCGTAACACACAAATACATAAGTGTGGAAACAGTGATCAAATTCACCCGTGGTTGTTGAACTGCGTCGTTCTAGCCTTAAGAAGGCGTCCAGAGTCTTTAAGAACCTAACTGCACATCATGAAGTTAGCTGCTAATAGAGGTGTGACTGCTACTCGTGTTGTTGTGAGCTATTCCTTGGACAGGTTCCCTTATGAGTATTATATGAATCTGGGATCAGTGCACACCGTATTAGGAATATTGATCATAGTGATTGGAGGTTTTAATTTGTGTTTATATTATCATCCACAATGGTAAGTTATCGATACATCTGTCTAATACGAAATCACCATAAGCGTATCATATTCTGAAGAGTTTGGATGTTGCTGATACTTATTATTATATTAATGACATAACAACATAATTAGATATGCCTAGACATTTTCTATAACAACTACTAGTGCCACTACTGCTACTATTACTATTCTTACGTTTACTACTACTATGGCTACTACTACTTTTACTGTTACTACTACTATAGCTACTAGTACTTCTATTTATATTACTATTACTACTAACACCGCCACTACTACTATTACTACTACTACTCCTAATATTGCTACTACTACTACTACTACTACTACTACTACTACTATAACTACTACCACCACAACTACCACTACCTTAATTACTGATGCTACTGTAGTTGTTACTATTTATTCTATTTCACTATTGGTTATAACAATGCTACTATGACATATTATTATTATTATTATTATTATTATTATTATTATTATCATCATCATCATTTAGTTGGCTTTGGTTATTACTTTTATCATAAACTGGAAAATAAAGTTTACCGAGTGAAATCGTTTGATTGAGGAACACAATAACTGGAGAAAATGTCCTAACTTCAGGTTTGTGGTTATAACAGAGTGTAATGGCTGTTTTGACTCATCATCTTCTACCAAGTCATGGACACCATGTTGGCAATGGACATCAGTACCAGTGATAGCAGGAACTCTGGTAAGATAACTCGCATTTAACTCCTGTTCTATTAGTTAAGTAGCTCCTCGTCGCAAATTTTTATGCTTGGTGTAAACAAGATGGTACAATATTAAATTTTAGGTTGTTTTGTGGTACTTCCTGTGTTGCTGCTAGTTTTGTTAAACCGGATTTCGTGTCAGTGTAAAATGTCCATAAGGAATTTATAGTCTTCGAAAACGGTTTCATGTTCCTGTGTATTATGTTTCGTGTAAAATGATGTTGCTGCAGATATGCTGTTATTAAACGGAGCTGCCTTTTTCGTAATAATTTTCTCTTGGTATAGCTTCTTTTAAATAACGTATTTTTGTGGTATACTGTGTGAAATTGAAAACGCAAACTAAACGCAATATCATGTATTCACCTATCACGTTTTGGGCGGCAGTTGGGGTATATGTCCTGATATTGTATGAGAGAACTAACTAAATATATATTACGCGATTAATTGATGTATGATTTAATTAAGTACACGTGATATATCGATTTTGGCAAATTGATACCTGATACATTTAGTTGGTGTTATTGTCAATATGCAGCATGACTTGAAATAATGCCTTCTATTGTACAGCGAGTACATGAGAGTGAGTACAGTGTAGTATAATAAATATATTTTCCGATGATATTTTATTAGGAATTTATAAAATTAACCTATTCTGTTGTATTCATTCAGAAAACTATATATAATAATAATAATATTCGAAATTTATATAGCGCCGAATATAACCTGTAAGAAGGTTACTCCAAGCCGTTTGACAATAAATAATTCATACGGATGTTACAGATTTACATCTTTGAAAATATATAATACTTTCCAGCTAAATACATAATATATTCAGCTAGGAAAAGCTGAAACAATATGTTTTAATTTATCTTCAGTTCATACTTCACGGGATAACAACAAGCTGGGGCTGTCACACGTCACTTCATCAACAACGAATTCAAGTAATGTATATGGACTACGATTTATTTAAAGACTTCGATCTAGTTATTATCAAAACTATGTATACAACATACTGCGATTTTATATGATGTGTTTCTTCAGATATGTTTGGTGAAGTTATGCGCCATATTTAATTCGGTGGCAACTTGTCCTGTAACAGTGATCTGCGGATTATTTCATGGATCATATGTACGCTAATGCGCGCGCGTGCACACAGAAACACAGACATCCGCACACACGCGCACACACACAGACACACATGGACACACGCAGACACACACACACGCACGCACGCACATGCACTCACACACGCACACACACACACGCACGCACGCACGCACCAACATCAACACATACAACACACATACACACATGCGCACACACGACGCATTAATAATAAACAGAAATACACACACCACACACGCCACACAATATATATATATATATATATATATATATATATATATATATATTGATATTCCATGTTTCAGGCTGTCAAACATGGTCTTCATTACATATATTACATATTACCCTTTTGCTCTTCCGGTGTTGCCATTTTGATGTTTTTAGCTTCTCTCTGGTCTCTAGTTCTTGCCTGTCGTACCACAATCACGAACAAGATCTGGCCTCAGTATCCAGGTACAGACTATTCCTTGTCTATAATACCTAGATAATGTTGATATTAATTTAATGATAGCATGGATTTATTAGATTTCTGATCAGACAGTTGACATTTTCTTCAGCTCTTCCCAAAGTCAGCGATGTTTGATGAAGCATTAAGTTCGAATTGAACCAACCAGCTACTGAAACATTTTGTTTATAGATGGTATAGTTAATTAATAATAGATGTTAAAGCGGTAATACTAATTATGCTTTCTATTAAGAATACCGAGTTGCTGAACTGGGTTAGACATTTTTGTTTTGTATGGAAACAAATAGTTCAGTGTATTATTAACTCTAATAGCGTATTAACTTGTCTGTTCACCGGAAAAAATATAGCGCCACAATTAATCCCCTGAAATATCATAGATCATATAGTGTTAGGTTTAGGAATCTCATTGAAGATTTATTACTCTATATGCTTATTAATGTCAATAATATTACTATAGAATTAGTAGTTCGGTTCGTGCGTAATGTTGTATGTCATTGTTTTTAGTCATTACATATTTCTAGAATAATAAAGCGTAATTATATGAACATTATTTTATTTAACTGTTTTTCTTGAAATAGTCACTGAATATTGTTTGTCAGTCCTTTTTGTTTTGTCTTAGTGTACTTCGATGTGCTTTATAATTTTCCAGAATATATATATATATATATATATATATATATATATATATATATATACACAAATGCAATTTATAGAAATAGTGTATATTTATTACTTAATTATTAATAAATATTGTAATTTTGATATTATTTTTTTCAAGTGTATTTTTTTGATTTAAAAATTGGCAACTGTATGGTTTGTTTTGAAGAAAAAAACGCGATAATTGAATTGTATCTTGTAATGTTTGCGTTCAATTATAATACGTATTTCTGACAAAAATTAGTAATACGTAAGTAGATAAACATATCGTTCTATGCTTTATATTCATTAGTGGTGATGGTTTAAATGGGTCGGAAGGAGTTGTAAATTAATTTCGTGACAAGAATATCATCAAAATAAGAACTTTTCAGGAATTATTTAGGCTAGTCAGAAGCTGATAAGTTGGCGTTGGGGATTAGTCTAGTTATAAAATCAACGACTAACCATTTACAATTTTGAATGATTAAGGATTTCAGACGTGATGGATGATAAGATAGAAGATGCGTGTACGTTGAAATAAGATGATTACGAAAACGATTGTAACTCCCTGTTATATGGCATATCATATTATGACATCAATGACCTTCAACGAATTAGAAATAGTGCAGCTCGCACGCTAACAACTTATAAATCTATCAGTGATATGGCACATAAATGCGTCTGTCAACTCGCGTCCATTAGAAAGCGATCTCGAAAAATTATGTCATCCAAACAGGTACTATTGCAGGTAGCCATATCACGGCTCAAGTCATATCGCCATTTTGAATTTAGTGTTGTTAGTGTTGTTAGTGTTGTAGGTCAAATGATGATTGATGTTTTACGGCCACTTTTGTGTACGTGGCAGGCTAAATGGACTGGACGACCTCCAAAGGTAATGAAGTTAAGTCAAAGATGAAACAACCTTCAACTATGCCTACGCCGAGATTCTAACACGGGTGGTAGTGATATGTGGTCCAACACGCTTCCGCTAGACCACCTATTCAAAGGTTGCTTCTCACAGATAAATACTGATTATCCTTTAAGCTTAATATGGGTTTTATCAAGATATTATTTCAGGTATCACTGTAGAGAGTCTTTGAATAGCTTTTCCTTTATTAAAGCTGTATTATTATTATTATTATTATTATTATTATTATTATTATTATTATTATTATTATTTGTTTAGCATAGAAATCCAAAGGTGATTGTGATGAAAAGAAAACATTAAAAAATAATACTTATTTCATTTTAATAGTAAAAATGAGAAGTTATCCATTGAGACTTTCGTAACTTAAATAGCTTATACATTCCGACGTCTGACGCACGCACGCACGCGCGCGCACATGCACACACACACACACACACATAGGATTTTTTTTTAATGTATAGCTATTATAATCCCGACGTGTCATTCGCAGTATCGGAGATCTGCCTGAAATCCGCTGTTCTCGACCATGGGTCAAATAGATCAAGTGGATAGGCGCTTTAATTTAGATCCCACCACACTTTAAATTATTATTAGGACGTAAATAAGTA
>JAODUP010000109.1:0-2500 GCA_025642065.1 Paralvinella palmiformis | reverse complement strand
TTCATTACAAATAAAAAAAGTTGGTTAAAATCTTACTTAGTTACTTGCAGTTACTTGAAAAACTACTCAAGTAGAGTAACGAAGTAGTTTTTACTTTGTTACATGACACCCGTGGGTATGACATGAGCGATCATCTTCTCCTGAGGTTAACTATGGAACTGCATGTGCCACTTGCTGAAGCTCCAGTTACTATTGATCAGTCTAAGCAAGTGCCAGTTACATACTGGAACAGACAGACGAACAATAAACGATATAACAAAGAACATACTATGTGAGCTATCCATGTACATCCCAATGTTCGGAACTAGATGAACACGAGACACATACAACGGATAGATGGTTACATGGATTGCCTAAGGATATGTAGCATCGAAGTTGCCAGGAAAGCAGAATGTATTCCGAAACGTGCCTTCTGTTTGTCAGAAGTATTGTTGTCCGGATCTGAGCCGAACGCGATATATGAAACGTTTTTGGGGCAAGCTATGGGTCACCAATGGCTGCTCAAGACATGACATGGTCTACACGTTCTATAAAAAACGTTAAACATCTTTTCAGAAAATTAACTAAAAGTTGCATGCAATTCTTTCAAAACTAGCTGTATCATTGATTGAACAATCTGTTGGACAGAGATATGAAGTCATTCTAGAAACGAATTAAAAGACCGACAAAGAGCCATACTCTTTCTTCAATAACCTGTAGTAATTTGGCTGACTGTTACGCAAGTATTATGCAGGGTAATTTCCTCCTTACAGACCAGCAACAGCATATCTCTGATCAGGTTAAAACACAGTATAACGAATTGAAGAATGATATAATACAGCACAAGATCCAACCTGGAGATGAACCAGGCTAGGCATTATCTTATCACCTGTGTTCTTTAATATATTTATATATGATCTGATGAATGAACTCAATGTACAACTGTTTTGCTTATGCTGAATACATCAGTTTGTATAATTCAACAGGTACTGGATTACAAGCCCTGATTGATATATGTGCCGTATATGCCAGTAAATGGAGATTTAATTTCGGCATTAGAAAGTGTCAATGTATTAGTGCTGGCTACAAGCCTGATTGTTTTGTCACTGAACCTATATGGTATTTAAATGAAAATATAATGGAAACTGTCACTAAGTTGGAAATATTGGATGTAACATTCACTAACAATGATACCTGCTCTGATCATGTCCCAAATAGGGTAGATAAATGTAGAAGGGCGTTCTATTCTCTCAGTAATATCAGTATGAATTATCCAGGTTTAAATAATAATAATAAGTCTCAGTTGTATAGCTCAATGTGCCTACTAACACTTACTTATGGTATGCAATGTGCTAATTTAAGTTCACCAGATAAGTCAATCCTTAACTCCGCACAAGGTGGCATAATAAAGAAAATGTTTGGGTTAAGTAAGCGTTCCCGACATACAAATATCCTACGTGCAATGAATTTGGATAACGTTACTACTGAGATAGGCAATTATACAAAGTCAGCTTTTAAACGTTTGTGTTCTAAGTCATTTCCTACTAAGAACGTATGTTATCATCTTTTATCATAATATTTAGAAAATAGTATTATTATCCCCGGGTACAATTGTTGATAGGGTTTTAAAAATTGGTTTCTCTCCAATTGATATTTTATTTCACAATGTATGCAATATAACTGATCATGTTTTTAATGATGGTATAGGCGATTCTTTACGTATGCTGTTATTCAATGAACATTTGATTAAACCCTGGTGTAGGGAGTACATGCTAGTCAAACTACTTATACGTGCCTTTTAATATCACTGTACATAACAGGTATTGTATTATGTTTATTGTATCCTGCGTCATATCGCTGTATAGCTGTTTTAATGAACATTGTATTCTATCCCATATTATTGTATATCTGTTTTATAATATATTGTGTCCCATGTGCTGTTGCTGTATATGTTTTAATGTATTTACTATATTGGTATTTTCTCCATTGTGAAGGTTGAATTAAATTTAAAAAAGAAGATAATTCAGTAGAATTGTATTTATACAATAACAAATCACATTCTAATTTATGTCAGCGTTTATAACTATTTTGTTTCTCAAAAACACAGAAAGAACAGTATATCCTCTATATGACCAAATTATTGTTAATCTAATAGATCTATTTTGGCGTCTAGTTGTTTATTAATAAATTATTCAAGCTATAATATAAAACGTGAAAAAGTCGGTTTAGTTATATTGTTAATCTGTAATATAAGCAAGATATGTTTGATGTGGCAGTAATTGACATATATATCTTTCTGTAGCTTGTTGTTGAGTAGTGATTTCCTCTTATAACCTGGGAATAACGGAAATGTTTGGCTTCATACGGAAACGTGAGTTCAGGTAACCAGAAAAGAGATAATTAAACCAAGGATGGAGTTTGAGCGCTCAAAGTCAGAAGTTGCTCCTTAGCCTATTATCTTTTATATATAATAGTCCATAATCAAAACTGTATTTTATCACTTATTACACACTAACGTTCG
>JAODUP010001099.1:142500-152203 GCA_025642065.1 Paralvinella palmiformis | reverse complement strand
CACCTATACCACAGCATGTACATTAGGCTTTTTGGAATGGGTTCATATGTACCCTAAATGATTATGACTTCACTATGAAAACAAAAGATAAATTGCTTTGATATTAAGAGAGGTCCTGCCATTTGTTACCAAAACATCGGGATATCTTCAGAAACCTGAATCTATGGTCCTTGTCTGACAAACTTCATACAGCTTTCTTCAATCTCTTGTACAAACATTCCCGTTCACCACCACAAGGCTCTCATTTCATCGTACCCCACGGATTTATATACGCAACCATTTGCTCGCTTTCATCAACAAAACCCCGCCGTATGAATCTGTTCTCACTTGGTTTATGCCAAAGGCATGAAATTGGCGTGAATAAATCGGAAAGCATTTGAAATGGGACACCAATGGTAGTAGTACTGTGTTAAATAGTTTATTTTTTATCAACAGGTGGTTGCTGCGGTATTGAAGTCAAGACACGTATCTCAACCTTTTTGGCGTTTCCTAGATTTCCTATTTGAGGTTTCTGTGTATGACCAGAATAAGGAATTGCTTGATTTTAAATAAGGCACTTGAAAAAAAGATAAATCTTTTCGGCGTTTCTCTTAGATTAGAGGGAAACTATTGTCTATAAGTTTGAGTTTTATCCACATGCAGAGGTGGTGTTTTGATGTCACGGTTTGTAATACTGGAATGAGCAGTTTGTTGTATGCTGGTCACGTAAGTTCGGTTATAAATGCAATAGACGCTGCTATATAATGGCACTGGCGCAGAACATCAACATCTCTAAACATCCTTTGAAACATCCTTAAATTTAAATATAAATAAGACTATACATACATCAATCTAAATATAAAATCTTCTATACCTCCATATATCGATACATATATACGTGGACCTATACATGTGTCTGGGCTTCTCATCATTCTGTGGGGCCCAGCTAATCCGCTTTTCATACCTGACAAATATGTCGCGCCTACAGGAAAGCGGCTACATGTAGGCTACGTACAAAGGCGGAAGCACGTGCAAACATACCATTTGACACCACAGCTCGCAGTAAACAACACGTGGGTGTGGTTCAACGGTGAGTTACTACATACATATGATAACTACTTTGACACCACAGTTTACATTCAACAGTAATGCCTTGGCTTTATTCTTGGTTCGAATAACTAAACAAATCCTAACTATGTATGATTGTTGTTAAATATTTTTAGTTCAGGTTTTACGTACATGTATATATAAGAATATTAAGTACATATAATATATTTAGCACACACACACACACACACACACATATATATATATATATATATATATATATATATATATATATTTAATGAAACTGATATGTCCTGTAAGTCACCCACTAAAATATTTGAGGTGATTATATCAAGTAACCTTGAACAATTTGGGTGGCCTAAAATCAATAACAAAAAGACTCGGCTGTTACAGACGGAACTTTTTTTCAGATAGAAAACATTTCCATGATCATAATGGAATACTAACTTCACATCTGGATATCGTTGTTCACAAGATAATGGGTGCGTCATGGGACGAGCTAGTAATAATGACCAACGAATGATGAACTAGTCTGGGACTGAATTGACGTGATATGATATCCATTGTTTGTGGGCTAAATGATTATGACTTCACTATTAATATTAAAGCAATTTATCTTCTTTTTTCAGAGAGGTCCTGCCAATTCTTACCAAAACATCGGGATACCTTCAGAAACCTGAAGCTATGGTCCTTGTCTGACAAACTTCATACAGCTTTCTTCATTCTCTTGTACAATGAATCCCGTGCACCACTACAAAACTCTCATTTCATGGTACACCATTTTCCCATGTGGCATAGCCTTTATCACGCACTGTGAATAACATATGGCAATGGATACAGCCAACAATTGAAGCCTAGGTAACGTAATTAGTTTGTGCTTTGACATGAGATTTGAATGTGACAAATACAGTTTATCCTGTTTCACCTATACCACAGCATGTACATTAGACTTTTTGGAATGGGTTCATATGTACCCTAAATGATTATGACTTCACTATGAAAACAAAAGATAAATTGCTTTGATATTAAGAGAGGTCCTGCCATTTTTTACCAAAACATCGGGATATCTTCAGAAACCTGAATCTATGGTCCTTGTCTGACAAACTTCATACAGCTTTCTTCAATCTCTTGTACAAACATTCCCGTTCACCACCACAAGGCTCTCATTTCATCGTACCCCACGGATTTATATACGCAACCATTTGCTCGCTTTCATCAACAAAACCCCGCCGTATGAATCTGTTCTCACTTGGTTTATGCCAAAGGCATGAAATTGGCGTGAATAAATCGGAAAGCATTTGAAATGGGACACCAATGGTAGTAGTACTGTGTTAAATAGTTTATTTTTTATCAACAGGTGGTTGCTGCGGTATTGAAGTCAAGACACGTATCTCAACCTTTCTGGCGTTTCCTAGATTTCCTATTTGAGGTTTCTGTGTATGACCAAAATAAGGAATTGCTTGATTTTAAATAAGGCACTTGAAAAAAAGATAAATCTTTTCGGCGTTTCTCTTAGATTAGAGGGAAACTATTGTCTATAAGTTTGAGTTTTATCCACATGCAGAGGTGGTGTTTTGATGTCACGGTTTGTAATACTGGAATGAGCAGTTTGTTGTATGCTGGTCACGTAAGTTCGGTTATAAATGCAATAGACGCTGCTATATAATGGCACTGGCGCAGAACATCAACATCTCTAAACATCCTTTGAAACATCCTTAAATTTAAATATAAATAAGACTATACATACATCAATCTAAATATAAAATCTTCTATACCTCCATATATCGATACATATATACGTGGACCTATACATGTGTCTGGGCTTCTCATCATTCTGTGGGGCCCAGCTAATCCGCTTTTCATGCCTGATAAATATGTCGCGTCTACAGGAAAGCGGCTACATGTAGGCTACGTATAAAGGCGGAAGCACGTGCAAACATACCATTTGACACCACAGCTCGCAGTAAACAACACGTGGGTGTGGTTCAACGGTGAGTTACTACATACATATGATAACTACTTTGACACCACAGTTTACATTCAACAGTAATTTTCTGTGGTCCAACGGAAACCTATATATAGAACATTTCGACACCACAGATGTCTTGGCTTTATTCTTGGTTCGAATAACTAAACAAATCCTACCTATATGAACCGTGTCGATAGACGTACGACTGGTATGGCGTCGCAAGTTGTTTTCCATCCTGGGTGATAAGTTAGGCCTTTCATAGGACCTCGGCGTGTTAACCAACATTACAGTTTGTTAAACACAATGGCGCACCCAGAATTATTTGGGTGGGGGGTCTAAACGAGGTCGATGCCATTATGCGACAGCGAGGCACAAAGTGCCGAGTAGGGTGGGTAAGGGATATTGTCCCCCCTTTCTCTGTGGAAAAAATGGAAATTGGATAATACTTAGATGTCTTCTGAAGCAACAAAATCCGAATGTTTAAGGTTAAATGTGTATTCTGGGCGCTTCCCTTTTAAAAACCCATGGAGGTTGGGGATGTTCTTGAAAGATTTTTGGGGTTATTGGGGGTTCCAAGTTCTGTTTAAAAAAACCCTCTTTAATTTTGTTTTTTTAAAATATTTAATAAGCAGACTTATTTCAAGGTGCATACTATGAGAAAAAAAACAATGATGTTTAAAATATGTATTACTTCGTGTAAATCTACATCAGTTGGTCAAAAAGGCTGGCCTTGAAAAGCATCGTTTCTGTTGTTTTCTAATTAACCTATCCGCATTTGTTTGGAATCGATATGTTTACTGTCATATATTTACATTAGTGATAAAGCAGAAATCCTTGTGTCACCGTTCCAGCTCCTGAAATGGCTTTTGATCAGCCTCAGCAAAGAGAAATTACGCTCTGCTTCGGCAGATGTGGCAGGTAGAGTTTCTCCTAATACCAGTAAAATTATAATGTTCGGAAAGGAATCTGGATCTGCAGATACTAAGGACTTACTCCAAGTAAGAGGTAAATCGGCCCTGTCAGACCGCCTGGACCATGTATTGAACCATCTGGATACCTCATTATCTAATGACCTCGGCGTTAGCAGGTCATCATGTTATGAATCAAATTGCTCTAGGGGAGGCAGCCCTTGTTTGACCTTTAAAGATGGTATTAGAGTCAGCAAATCACTCACTGGCCAGCAGTTGTCTGCAGAGAAATGGGTTCTACAATTGTTGCAGTAAGATATCAATAAAAGGAATGCTAATTAATCTCTTGTAATAAAGAAGAGGTATTATAAGAAGACCTATTACACTGAACCCTTGGAACCCTTGACATTTCCTCTTCAGTACCTATATGGGAAGCCAGCTGCTTTGCTTCGTCGTACCATCTCTAGAATTCTACACCAATTTCATCCCTCAAACATTGAATCCCTGATTTGATATTGTGTATGCCTCAAAGACTTCAATATCTCTTCTTTGTAGTTTAGCTGACAAACCTTTCAAATAAACTATTCTTCAATATTGTGAAGCTAACAATAACTCCAAAACTCTACACAGTATTTTTCATACCATGAGCAGTAGTTTTTGTGTCACTATCCTAATTCCAACGACTTTCTTTAACCAGTGGACAAACATGTGGATTAACCATAGGATCAAGGCAAGTGACCACGTCTTCATTAACGTCCACAAATGTTTTTAAACAAGAATGTATTTCAACCCAGCGTGTCTAACACAAACCATTAAGTTTCTCATGGCGGGTATTGGAGCAATATTGTTTGAGAGTAAGCTCCTGGAAATTTGCCTCTTGGGAGAATTTTCAAAACAAATTGTACTTACTAAGTTATTGTTTAACAGACAACTCACAACTCTACTTTATACTAAGTAAAATGCCTGTTAGATAATAATGCTATCCAACACACATTACACATTACTCAATTGACGAATGACAAATTCGCACTACTACTACTAGTTATTATGAGGCCAAATAATATATTGAATTTAAAGATGGGGGATCCCTACATGAGATGGGGGTACTGATCCTCTGAGAGGTGGAGGTCATGACCCGCTGACTCCCCGTAGATCCACCACTGGCAAACGTGAGACAATGTATACCAACTCCATATGGAAGCAGTAAAGTGATTTAGCTCCAAAACAAAGCAAAGCTCATGGATTATTACTGGACTATAAGGAAATATCGTCTCAAACCTGAGTAAATACTATGATTTACTCGAATCTAACAGCTAATCCTCATACGTTTCCATTCACCACACAGTGACCGTTCCCTCCACGCCTAATTTAGCGTCCCTAATATTGTAATAATAGAAAGAAAAATACAGGAACGGAGTTAATCGAAATGAGTTTTTTCTTAAACCTGTTTTTGTTGTCAACTTCAACATTTATTTATTCTTCAAATATAACGTTTGCATGACTCGAGTCAGAGATAACTTACTCATTTTAATTGACATATGTGATGCATTTTTTGGTTCTGTAATAACAATCAGTTCTTTTATACAACTAGTGTTATGACAGCCAGACAAAGGCCGAATATGTCATATATTGTAAAGTTTAAATTACTTCTGGACACAGTTAAAATGTGAAAAGTCTTGTGAATTTCTTTACGAATATGTTTATCATAACGTTCGCTACATTTATATACCGGCCGAGGTTTGAGCCCAGGTGCGTATAGATATGTTGCAAACTATGCTAGCAGTTAGGCTACGGAGGCCCCGAAGTAATGGGGTCGAAGGTTTTTTCTTAAGTAAAATGCTGGCGAAAACAAGTTACTTAACTTTTTATTCTCATCTGTACATAAGTATACAAGAAAAGTATATATATATATATATATATATATATATATATATATATATATATATTACCATTATCAAAGAAACCAATGTTTCTATATGTGCCACATAATTTATCCTACTATGGCATTGTTGAGTAAATCATGAAGATATTATATTTATGGATAACGTTAAAGCACCGTTGAAAATCTACTTAAACGCATTACTAATTAATTAATTTTACATAAACTATAACAATCAAATATTTCTATATCTAGTGATCAAAGGAACTGAATACTGACATCAGGAATGGTAGTCTCTGAAGATGCCATCTTATCTAACTTAGTACTATTCCCATGTATAATGTTGAGACTTTATATTTATGTTATTCAGTGGAATGTATCCATATGTTGCCCCATATAGCGTTGAGAGTTGTGTATGTAGGATTCAATTGGACATCTCACGCGTATTCAACTGTCTTCGAATCCCGGGAACTGGCCGTTCGCTTCAATTCCGCGGCCTCGAATTAAGGCTCTTTTACGTACTTCCGCTTCTTGATCCGGTCATATATTTGTCACGTATGAAAAGGGATTGGTATGGATCTGATGAATCGTCCACACCTATCATCAACTGTATATGCATTAATGCGTTTACGTTTACATAAGTTTATGTACATGTAGGATTATGTGTGTATAGATTTATGTGTAAACGCCTCTATTTTACGGCCAAATTTGTGGACATTGTCTCAGGATCGTCCCAAAGAATGTCACTTGTATACACATTCATCTGTTTGCAAGAGTATGGCACACCCTTATAGAGGAAATGTGGAGTGGTGTGGATCATGGGACGCGTTATCTGCGCTGCCTTTGATCTGTTTTACCAAATATTCGTGAGAGGCTACAACTTTGATACTTTTCTTCAGTTATGGCTTTATTTCTTTGAGAATATAGTCACACAAATAGTACAAAATCCAATGTTTGAAACGTGCTCAGGCTCTGTGAAAACAAGAGATATACAACCACTGGTTGGTTTTCAATTTGGGCAATTTCACCGATTGTTGTCTATACTCATATGATAGTCAGTTATTCTAATGATTTAGAAGCCTGTATTCACTTGGTGAGTGTGCTATTATAGAGTTCATCAGTTCACTGCGTTTACGTGATATCTTTACTGACGCTAATTCCAAAACCACACACCTCAAAGTCTCGCGCGAGCCGCCATCTTGGCGGGACGAACAACTGAAATTGACCGCTTCGGTGAAAAATATTCAAAATGCTGACAAAATGCCTCTTTTTGAATGAAACAAAACGCACGGCCCTGGTATGTGACTAGTATACGAACAAAGAGATATCGATTTATTGATCGATTCAGACCGTTATGATATGTATTCTAACTGGATTAATTAGTGACTCATCATAATCTAAAATATCACTTACACCTGTGGGTTATGGCGAGCTAAACCATCAATGTGTCAAGTTTTAATCACATATCTGTATTTCAGACAAATTATTGGATGATTAGAAATCATCTTCTTCGGGTGAACATCAGAAATAATGACGATGTCACTAAATATATGTAACTGCCATTCTATATCCCTGTATCAGTTTCAAACGTCATCTGTTCATTAGCATACTTATTATTATTATTATTATTATTATTATTATTTTTTGTTGTTGTTGTTATATACAGTAGAGCATATACTCAAAGTCCATACAATTCACCCATATATCTGTTTTAAGTAGGTTTGCACACATACCACTGCTGTGCTTGTAGCATTCCTATGACCCATGACGGCCCCATGCAATACACACCTAAACACAAACCCGAACACTATGTTATAACAGACTTGAGAATGTTTTTTGACTTTCTTGTTTACATGCGCTGCCATGCAAATTGTGACAGTCTTACGAGTGCTAATGTAGTAGGAAAACATTAATAGAATTTGTCATCGATCAGTTGTTTCTGTTACGTTTCTCCAGCGTTACCTTCAGCTGCGAGATGATTCCATGGCTTATCTAATTTCCCATGTGTGACGATCATCGACACCAAAGAAATACTCACCCACTCACTCATTCACTCACTCACTGGTTTACCAATTCGCCCACTCACTCACACGCTACTAATCCACCCCCCTCACTCATCAATATCTCTCAATCAAACAATCAATCACTAATTCAGGTAATCAATCAGTCACACAAACACGCACGCACACGCACACACACGCAGACACACCCTAGCACACTCACTGACAGACTACCACAGTCTCGGATGATTTTTTACTGAGTGAACCATGACCTATAAGGCGCCCATCTATAAAGTCTATAACACCAAATATACCAAACAATGATATACATCAAAGAACAGAAGCCGACAACAATGGCTCCGATACAGATACCGTTCAGCAGATCTTCATATCGAAGTCTGTGATAAATATCATCACCATCCACTGGAGTTGCTTGTGTGTTATGTCCCGTATAGAATAACTGAAAAAAGATGATTTTGTCACTTTAGGATGAGACACGCTTTGATGTCAGCGACAAGAAAAGAAGAATCATAAATATGTTAAGGCTACGAGCCTGTCAATGTCAGAGAGATATATATATATATGTGTGTGTGTGTGTGTGTGTGTGTGTGTGTGTGTGTGTGTATATATATATATATATATATATATATATATATATATATATATATATATATATATATATAATGTCAGAATCCAATTCGGACATCCTTTATCCGACAAATCCACCATCCGACGCATCATTGACGGTGACGGTTCGGTCATGCAAGACACACCAACATGTTGTCAGTAATGGTTCATTAACCAGCCCACCCGCGATAATTACTAAATCTGAACCAGTTACAATCATCCTTGACCATACACACCTGTGGCTATATCTAATAGCCAATTATAATCATTCATGGCTAATTAAAAACACAACTGTGTGATATTTCCAATGAGCAGATCTTGAGTTAATCTAATGGACTAAGTGACACGAGTATTTCTTTATAATGTCTATAATTAACAAACATCAAAATGATCAATGGCTTAGATACCTTGCGCACGGTTATTGAATATTGGTTTCGATACGGAGGTATATCTTTGTGATTTAAAATATGTATGACACAGACTATCGGTATGTCACAGACTCGATATTCCAACTTTCTCGTTTATCCGACATAATATCATGTGACAAACCTGGTCGGATTAACGGATTCTGACTGCATAATATATTTACCGGCATGTTGTATTTTCCAGCAGAGCAGCTATTTTCTACCACAATCAGTGCAGGTAATGTACTGTAAGACACATAACAATATTTATGTACAGGTATTTCGACTTCTTATTTCAAAGCATACAATGACAATTATTTCAGCCGATGAAAATATCAATAAAAGATAGGGCAGTAAATGGCGACAGGTTTGTACGCTATAAGTGTATACATGGTATGAAAACTGCAGTAGTTCTTTGTACTTGTAATAATTATTAGAAATATTATGACTAACTGAAGAGTTAGGAAGGAGCTCTGTTACCACCCGGCTTACCTAATCCGAGAATATTACCTTTACAAGCTAAGATTATCTATCGACATCTAAGTGTCCCAGCGCACTGACAACGATGTGAAAGGATAATCCTTTCCTGGCGAATTAAATTACCATTATTATACATTTAACGTTGGTGACTAACCGCCTTGAGAACTGAATAAAAATATCCTCTAAGCTATTTGCAAACGTTGTTTTTCGGACAAATACGGTGCTCGGTTAACACCACAGACTGACCTTCGCATGCTAAACCGGGTGAGGGGGTTCATAAAAGTATCCAAGTGTTACCGAATTCCTGGCGGCTTTTTCTTCATTTAGCGTGGATCGTATTCCTTCGCGGCAGGCTCCCCGAGAAGGCAGGACGAAGGCACGTCAGTCAC
>JAODUP010001099.1:0-137500 GCA_025642065.1 Paralvinella palmiformis | reverse complement strand
CACACGTTTTAAATCAGGTTGGTGACAGTGTATACAATCAGTGGATGACATATGGTTAGCACCCATACTAAGATACTGCAACTGAAAGTAATTTTCAGTTTGAAAATTGTTATTTAGAATCAGGGTTGGCAAGTTTATGAAACAATGTAAAAAAAACATGGATTAATCAAGGGTTTATTTTATGACGTCATGTCATAAACTGTCAAAAGCATATATTTTTTAATATAAATATTGGCATAGGCAACAAATTTGTGACATATTTTCCAAGAAAGTAGTTTTTAGAATGGCTTAAATTATTACATGTTAATATTGTGATATTAAAAGTAAATTTATTATACACTAAGTTCGGGTCTGATTATTAGACTATGGTAATCATACACTGGTATTGTGTGTAGAGAAAATCAATTTGCTTGATTAGTCTACCATTTGTTTCTAGAGCTTAGGGGACAGTATTAATTTAATTGAACTATTCATTAATTGAATGACAAGCAAGACACTGCCCTCTCAGGTTGGTTCTGGTATTTATCTGTGGCTGACCATGCATTGACAGTCACAAGTGGCTTCACTTAGTGATCCTCCATGTGGCAAGAGCGAAAGATATCTGCTACCAGACACTCCAGTGGTAGCAGATATCTTTCAATTCCGGAATTGGACTTTTTTTATGGAATTGATAAATTTGGAATTGAAGTTTGCTACAAAATATTTTATTCATAAATTAATTTACCATTTAATTTTAATCCTTCCATGACAATCCTACTTGGAATATAAACTACTCAGAGTAGGTATTCCAAGTAGGTACTCGGAGTACCTACTCATGGTAAAAAGTAGTACGTAAAAAAAGAGTAGGTAAAAAATGATTGGAATTGATAAAATATAATTATTTCTGTTATTACTAAATTGGACCAACATAAAATATTATTTTACATTCATGTTTGTAATATATAAATATATTAATTCTGATATAATGATAATCCACATCTAGTTTAAATAGATTAAAAGTGAAAGTTACAAAAAATAAAATCACAAAATATATAGTGAATAAAAATGTTTAGGACAGTTTACCACCGTATTTGATGTCATAAAGGTATTTACAACTGGTTTATGACACTGTCATGTCATAAACAGGTTTATGACTGTCATAAACCCAGCCCTGTTTAGAATATACTGAAATTAATCAAAGTTATAAAATAATTTTCAGTGTGATTTTTCATTTTATAATATATAATTACATATTGTTTATTTTTGGTATTGAAAGTATTTGTAAATAATTCATTGATGACAATTAATTTAATCCATATGACTCATATTTGGCTGCTTTGATATCATGATAAATTTAATGAATTGATCCAGAGATTGGTAGGTATTTATAAATTACATTAACATTTCAATAGCTTTCTCTATAAATATTAATTAGAATTGCAAGAATTTAATTCAAACTGATATCATTTCTGATTGGTAGATAGCCTTTACAGTAGGGAATAGAGTAGATGACCCCTAACAAAAGTAGGCAGCAGCTCACCTATGTCAGCCTGTAAAAACACTGATATGCCATTGCTGTGGAATTACTGGAGGGGGATTGTTAGTGAAGAGCTAGCCATGGGGTAGTGGTAGCCACACTAAAACAGAGTAGTGGCCCTTCTCCATTTGGAAGAATGGGTAAGGGGCCCACCCCTGAAAAAGTTGGTGAAAATGGAGTATTTGGTGCATTCTAGGCCCCTTTTTCGCCAAAATAAAAGTAACCAACCAGTTTTCTGCCAATAAAATAGGCGACTAGAGACTGTAAAATAGATGACATAGCTTTGGATATCAGCTACTATTGAAAAGACTGGGTAGAGCTCATATATTCAATTTCCACTCTGTTATTGTATATCTTTATATAGCTTAAACTGTCTTCACACACCTCAATTAGTCTACAGAGATGGAAGTGTATATTTGACAGAAGTAAATAGATATCTGAGATAAATTAGTTCAAAAAGTTTTACATCGTATGTCATTGTCAGTCGAGGAAATGTTTTACAGCCACTTTTGCCCACAAAGAAAGCTAAATGGGACCTCGAAAGGTAATGAGGTGAAATCAAAGGTGACACACCCTTCAGACATGCCAAAGCTGAGATTTACCTCAGATGGTTGAGATCTGTGTCAAACTGTGCTACCTCTTTTTCTTGAAGTGAATAGCCATTTTGATAAATTTATTAGTGACAAGGGATGGTTTAGAATTTTATCTTTTTAGATGTAACAAGCTATGCAGGGGAATATAGTAGGTTAGTTAGTTCTAAGTCCTGAACAATATGATTGGACTTCAATACCAATTAAACTAGATTAACCCTGCCATTTAAATGTACAATTTAATCCAGGTAGATAACATTAGTTTACAATTTTAATATAGTTTACATGTAAGCTTGTAAAACTGAAGTTGAACTAGATTTTGCCAGAAGAGACTTTATTGTTTCAAAAATGTATACATTACATATTTAAGTGTAACTCTGATCCACATTAAAAAATTAGAGTGGTATGAAATTTTAAGATTATAATAATAATAATAATATACATGTTACAATAAAAAAGCATATGTACCTCCCAGTACTGTTTGATGTTTGGGACATTCTACTGTTGGCTGAACACTATGATGATGATTGGTGTTTTTCTGCCACTTTTGTGCACTTGGTAGGCTAAATGGGCCGGCGACCTCCAAAGGTAATGAAGCGAAGACAAAGATGAAATACCCTTCACATATGCTCAGCTGAGATTCGAACAAGGGTGGTAGTATTCTGTGATCCAACACACTACCTCTAGACCAAGGAGGTGGCCCCTATCACACTGTGATGGTCATGTGCTAAATTAAATAACAGTATGCTTTTTGATTGGTTTATCTTGTCTGTTACTATGTTCTTGTAGCCTAAAAGATTAGGGTAATTTAATTGATCAAGGCAGCAATTGAATGACATTATATGACGCTGACATATGATATGACACTGACCTCTATTTTGTAACGATATCACTGATTATAACATCTGTAATAATATTAATAATACTGATAATGGATATTTAATACGGCACCTATGCTTGAGGAGGAGCCACTCAAAGGCGCTGTGATACCCCAAATATTATGTCTGTAAAAACCCAATGAGAGATTATAATTCTTAGTTTTACAAGTGCATGCAGTAACTGTGAATAAGGTATTAAATGTCTATGTTTTAGTTGAAATGTTTAGTTTAAAGCATTAAAGAAAACATTCTGGCTATCAGTATTATCTACACAACCCTCGGGTTTGGACTCTAATGGTAGAATGGAAGGCAGTCGTGTATTTAGGATACTCAGCACTTCACAAACCCCTTTACAGTACATTGTATTCATAAATAATATGAACACTGGAATTATATATTGTGATATTAAATACATATTGCTAAGTCACAGTGAGTATTGTTGGAGAATTATAGTTTTAAAGGTAGCAGCTTTTGCTACCAGTATTTGTGTCTTAATATAATATTCAGTCCTACAGTGTATATATATATATCTGTGTGTGTGTGTGTGTAGAAACATGATTCACAGTTTCAAACAGAAGTGTTCTGTCTTTATGATGGACAGTGTATTACAGTCAGATTATAGATCTCAAGTCGCATGCATCAGAATTGCTTCATAACATCATCAGATCAATTACGGTAACCCCAAATATCAATGAATTAACGCCAATGTCCTTTATATCTGGAGTGGTTTAAAGTGCGAAGGTTCTAACTTAGAACGGAGTTTTAAACCAGTTTCAGACCACAAAACGCAACCTTTACCTGAAGAGTAATAAATTAGTTTTTATCAGTTTGGCAATATTTAATCTGTAGCTGGATGAACTACCTGTGGTGTAAAGAAACTTGAATTATTTGACTATCGCCGCGAGACTGATAACTCAGTTTACTACAGTTGCTTCTTGGAAATAAACAAACTGAGTAAGCATTTTTTAACTAGTCTAGTATGCAGTCATAAAGAATTCATTTGTGTAAACACTTCTCTTTACGCCGTTTGTCTTCTAGTTAAAGATTTCCACAAATGCACGATGCTATTTTTAGAATAGATTCAAAAGAATTCGCAGCTCAAGTTACAATTCTTATTTGAGAGGTATTACCGTATGATATGCCCCCCCCCCCCCCCGTGTAAACATAGAGCATTATTGAGTGATTTTGTATTTGAGTATGATGGTATGTTGATGCGAGCTTCTAAATTGTGGCAGTCAGCTCGTAGGATGTAGATAGATATTTAAACAGGTGTCGGCAGTAAGATGCTTTATGTCATTGATGGGCCCTGCAGCTGCGGAAGACTTATCCATTTTTATTTCCGCCTTCTCGTTTGTGCAGAATGTTGTATTACAATTACGGTTGAAGCTTTTACAAAAGCACTCAGCTGTTAGACCCAGTTATGATTACATTAAATAGCTTTTGCAATGTTTGATATTGTGTTACTTCCTTGGAAGATATTTATATTATTTGTGCATTTTAACACATATGTTGATAATAACAATTTAAATGCAGTCCTAGAAGTTCATGTTTACATTGCATATTTCTATGCGAACAGTAGGAATTCGCACAGTTATTTTAGCAAATGTCTTCTGTGTTATATTTCTCATTAATTGATTACCACCATTGTTTTGTCATAACATTAGAGAACTATTATTATCAGAAAACAAAATCGCACACAAGTTTGGATTATGTTTCGCCAAAATATCATAGTGCAATGTTACATGTCTATAAAGAGGTAGACGCTTGGAATAGACTTATATGCCACTTGTCTGATTATCGATTTTTCCCTCTAAATTATACAAGAACTATTAAATAACCTTTTCAGTGCTCGAAATAAGCTGTAACATTACAAGGAAATGCTACAAAGTGAGGGTGTTTTGCTAGCACACTTGGCTGGGTGGCAGCACTATATTGCAAGCAATCCAAGACACCAAGAAAAATGAACGCGGCTATATGATCCACGATTTCTGATATTTAATCCGTTCCAAATTAGTTCAAGTTTTACCGTGTTTACAACAAAAAACGTTTGGCGGTATCTGTAATTAGCCGGAATCATCTGACCATATCCGAGCTGTGCGCATGGTTTTGTTAGTTCTTAACAGACGACGGCCGTTGCTGGTGTTCAATCACAGTGAGTTCCGGTAAAAATGTAACTGTTGCTGTTTTGTACCCAAGGTGAAGTGAAAGATGAAACACCCTTCTGAGTTAGCATGGTCGGGGTTTGAACCCAGGCGTTATTTATCTGTGGCCAACCGCGCTACCAGTTAGGCCACGGAGGCGAGTGAGTTCCAGTGGCCTAGCGGCTACAAACACGTGACACTTTGTTCTAAAGTTTGGATTTGACAGTTTCAGTCCAGTCAAAAGGTTGACATTTTTCGGACGGTTCATTTCGCGACTCACAGGGCGGCCGACCGACCACGTTAAATAGCACTACCAGATCCACTGAATTAATTAAAGGGACGCTAAAGATTCTCTGAGGACGTAATACACTCTGTGACTGACCACTTTTGAGGTAATTTAGTACTGCACCGAATGCACAGATCTTAATAATTTATGTGAAATACGTGGATTAAATTGTTTTTTATTGATGCTTCTTTAAAGGAGGAATATACCAAGAAAGAAGAAGAAGAAAACTGCCCTCATGTGAATTTTTGTGTGCGGGGGGGGGGTAAAAGTTACTCAATAAAAAGGACAAGTCTGGAAATTGCATATGCCGAGTATATTCAATCATGGCATCAAAACGCTAGCTCTACGTGGCGTAAACCTCAGCCAAACAAAAGAGATCTAACAACGGTAATCAGACATAGTGTTATATAATGTCTCCTTGAAAATGATCATTTACAGTAGTTATTCGCTATCTAATCGCTCGTTATACATGTAAATCCGTGAATAGTGGGTCAAAAACAGAAATACCGCACGTGTACAACGTTCAGCGCAGATTTTGACCACGTGTTGCGATAACAATATTATTAATGGCTGGTGCATAACAAGAAGTCTTTAACAAAATCTTGAACCATTTGTTCATAATGAAATATAATAAAGCGGTGAGAGTTCTGTATGGCAGTTTATCGTGTGGTGTTTGATTCTGAATGTTAGGAATATAGATATCAAATACTGTCAGTGATACCTGATAGATTAGCATTTCTTGGTGGTGCAGCATATTTATCACATATATTCTCTACGTTGTACGTGAAGCGTAATTAAGTCTGCTTCACTTCTTATGTAATGCTTACCTTTATACTT
Organism: Paralvinella palmiformis; assembly: GCA_025642065.1. Classification (NCBI taxonomy): domain Eukaryota; kingdom Metazoa; phylum Annelida; class Polychaeta; order Terebellida; family Alvinellidae; genus Paralvinella; species Paralvinella palmiformis. Next base: position 131,252 of record JAODUP010001099.1, on the reverse strand, counting down.
ACGATGATATCATCTTTTTCTGCATGCTTCCTAATTTATTATAAATGATACAATTAACACATTCAACTTCTTTAACCAATTGCATGTTCGCCACATGATAGAGGAAATAAAACATATTGAAAGAACCATTAGAATCTTTTTTTAGATCGACTATCACTACTTCTATATATATATATCTATATATATATATATATATTATTATTTTTATATTCCACATGATTGTTGTTGGTTTATTTAATTTTAAAATAAATACAACTGTGAATCATTCTCAGTGTTTATGATAAATTCCTGTAAATCAAAGTTCTGAAAATTATTATAGGCCAGATTGTTTTAGCTGTCATAAAAGCCTAATAACATATCTTAAAAGTTTATTTCTATCACTGCGTTTACAGAATTAATTAATTATAATTAATAATAGTATAATATTTAATAAAATGCCATCTGTGGTCCAACACGCTACCGCTAGACCACGAAGTCACCCCAGAAACGCCCGGCACTGCAGGTCGGTTTTGGGACGCTTCCGTGGTCTAGTGGTAATGTGTTGGAACACAGATCACTACCACCCGTGTTCGAATCTCAGCATGGGCATATCTGAAGGTTGTTTCATCTTTGACTTCGCTTCATTACCTTTGGAGATCGCTCGGCCTATCTAGCCTACCATGTGCACAAAAGTGGCCGTAAAACATCAATCATCATCATCACCATTAAATATAATGCTGTTGATTCTGCCTATTTGCTTTATTTTAATTCCTAACTTATCCATACGGATAATTTGTTACGGTATATTTGCTTACCTTCAAAACGATTCAATGTACTCTTGTATATAATCTGTCCCATTTTTTATTACCTGGTTATCAGGAACAAGCATTGTTTCTCCTATCAAAACGTCAAGTGAAATAATGCAATTGCTGTTATGCTTTTCAATACATTGAGCTTGTTTTCCTCATTAAAGATGAAAGCAAATGTATTACAAATTGGCAAATTAATCCAGGTGTCAAACAAAATTTAAGCTGATATAACATAACTTATGTTGTTTCCGGTGATTTGACAGCATTTTGGATGTGGCATCACTGAAGTCAAATGAAACCTGCAGAGCTCAGGACTTTATTCTAAAACAATGATAACGTTTTGTTTAATTTATTCCGGCATAGGATTGAAAACTATGGTCCACTGAGTGTCATTTGAGTATCAAAACGCTAGCTTTATATGCTGATAAGATTTCATAATATCCAGCTAGAAAAAGAATCTATACGGATACAGTGAGAATAATACTGGAAAGTAAATGATCACAGCTGTCAGATCCGATACCTCTCTAAACAAACACATATGTCAAAAGAAAGGTTAACTTTTTAGTCTAGATAATATATGTACCAATGGAGTATTTAGTGGATTCCAGGTCAGTCTACTATATGTATCTAGGTAATCTGCGCCTCCGTGGTCTAGGGGTAGCGTGTTGGACCAGAGATCACTACCACCCGCGTTCGAATCTCGGGGTGCGCATATCTGAAGGATGTTTCGTCTTTGACTTCGCCTCATTATCTTTGGAGGTCACTCGGCCCAATTAGCCTACCTTGTGCAGAAAAGTGGCCGTAAAACTTCAATCACCAATTTTCCACCATAGTCTAGTTTTCAGTCTTCAGCGAATGTCGGAGTATTAACTCACCGAGCAGATTCAACCCATTTGAGGAATTTCCAAATGAAATCATTACTTTCACAAATTATTATTAATAAATTATTATAATTCATTAAATGAATATTATTAATCAGATTATGGTGTGTATAAGTGTCAGATATACAAGAGAAAAAGCTCGGAGTGTTAAAGAATGAACTTGGTCACATGTAATAGTTTGGGAGGGGGCTGATTTCATGATTATCAAATGACATGGGTTCTGAAGGAATGTTCAGCTCGTTTTAATAAATACTGGTATAGCTCATAGTCTATTAGATGTACACCTAATTTAGAATCATGTGTTTAATCTTCAATGATCTCTGGACTTATAAAATAACTCTCCAAGCTGGAGGAAACCTTACTGAAGTGTCGGGATATATCCCTTCAGGATCTGTAAGGGATAGAAACTATATGAAGTTTATTTCTACTTTCGATTCCAGAGTTGTCATAGAAGTACGTGTTTACCAAAATAACTGATTTTAACAAATATTTAGATGGTGAACTCTATCTATATATGAGACAATCCAAATAATAATAGAATATTTCCAAGCACCAGTTTATAAAGAATAAGTCTTATGAATAAATGAAATATCTGCATGCTCACACACACAAACACACACAGAGACATATATGTATTGAATAATTAATAATTCTCTATTGGGAATTACAAGTTGTTGTAAGTTTTGCGTGTTATAGCGTAACATAGATTTGTTTCTTAGTTTGAAATTAATTTATTTACCTTTTTTATGGCTCACAATCATTCAACTCTATTTATAGTTAAATATAGGAAAATGCTGATCCTCTTTTGTAACTTGGATTCATACCATTGCATTGATATTTAATTTTACTTCAGTTAACAATGATTTTATTTATTTCATTACCTTCATTACAAATAAATTTATTTGCATATTGTGGGGTGGGGGGGACTAATCAGTGGTCCTCAACTAGCTGCTCAAATGCGATGAAAGGCACATTTAAAACTATTTTCAAGCATTATTTATGCATGAACTACAACTGTGAGAGAGCATCATCAGATTTGTATTGTTTTGCTTTGTAAGAATGGTAAGTTGGACAGCAATAAATTCATTTCTCGCAAATATTCCTGCTAAGTCGATGTATATATAATATATATATATATATATTTATGTGTGTGTATATATATATATATATATATATATATATATATATATATATATATATATATATAAAATTTCTAATGCGCTTGAATTGCTCTATCAGCGTGTGTATTATATGTTATTATTATTACAACGTGCTGAAAATGAGTTAGCCTCAAAGTTGTGTAGAATCTGTCATTAGCCACATTCTCCTTGCCTATTTAATGGCTTGCTTTAAAGCTTGTTATATTAACTTATGTTTATGACCGGCTTGTCAGAAACCTGGTGGAAACCTTTTCGAGGAGATAATATTTGTAATGTTTCTTGATTATACTTAAGCCTGTGTCTACAGATCTCGCTATGCCGGCTAGTATCTTGCTAATGCCTTCTTGCCATATTCCATATTGAGAAAAGAAACTCAGTATACAGAATATAGTAGGCCCGCCATCTGCAACTGTTTGGTTGAATGCGTATAAAACGTGTGAGAACTTGCGCACAGCTTTGTCATTAGGACAACGTGCTACAGCCAATATCATTAGCATTTAGAAGCTTAATAAGTCCAAGTCAAGAAGAACAAACTGGAAAAATATGAAGATTGATGAGTAAAAAGAGGGAAATAATTAGGATAATTTGAGTAGTATCTCTTCTGTGTGTCAAATTTAATAAGTTATTTAGTTCTCTCAGTCATTAAAGTTCTTCCCACGGGTCAAATCTTTTTGGACGAACTGTTTTATTGAGAACATCATTAGTATTAATATGCTAGCTTTTAATTCCTATAAAATATTTGACACATTTGTTTACGTGTGTGCTGTAACATCATGTTTAGTGTCTGTTACCTCGTGAATTATTATTATTATTGTTTTGTATTACAGCTGAATGCTAATTGGAATTATCAGCGAAAACTTTGAAACATTTACCAGATTTCTAAATTCCTTAAAATGAGATATTTGTCTGATTATCATTCCTATTTGCCTTCCATGTGTCTCCCCCTTCTAAATTTTCCTTAGATCCCAAGTAATACCTTTTAATTATAAGGTTGCTTAGCAATATTCTGTATAATTATTTGCACAGCGCCTTTGAATGGCTCCTGTTAGTAAGGGCGCTTTATTAAATATACATTATTATTATTAATGGAGTACAAGCTTTCACATTTCGAGCATTAATGAATGAGAGAGTTTTAATTTATTTAGATCACTATTGTGCCACATACCATTCAGTACATACAGGGTATATAGTATTTACCAATCTTTTTTGATGATACTTCATACTTAAAGTTATAAATGTAACAGACTTTGGGAGCTTAATGGGAAACTAGATTGTTTGTTTCCCTCAGAATTATTCACCTGTTAGTTTTCATTCATTTTATCATTTACACTTGAGATCCATAATGCCCTAAGTTAGTTTCATACATGCTGGATGATTGAATGTTATTTTATTCTGTAACAATGGGGTTTGGGGTAACAATCTTCCGGGCAGATGGGCTCAGAAGCTCTCTTGTTTAGAAATTCATGCGGATTAGAAATGAAACTTTGGCCTGTTATAAGTTTGGCCAGTACACCTTTAAATGGGAAAATTATAAACAACTCTGTGCAGTAATTGTAATTAGATTTTTTGGCCTAATTTGAAAATCAGGAATGATTTTGCTTAAAGACCTAATACACTGTTAGTGTTAGTGGTATGTACTGATACCTTAAGCTGCTCAAGTCCTATATTAAGCGCTTTTACAATCTTCGTAAGATCTACCAAGTGCTGAGTCAAGATGGTTATCTGCTTAATATCTCCATTAATAATAAATATCTAGAGGACAACTAGAATATGTCCTCTTAGAAAGTCTTCATAATAATTGTGTTTATATATTATATCATATTCTTGTATTTAGGGATGCAGTACATTTTAGGAGCAAATAACAACCAATAAGTGTTGATTACTCTTCGTACAAACAGTCCTGGAGTTGATCATCTGCCCTTTTCATGAAAAAAGCTCATAAAAAAGTTATGAATACCTTCTATTTGAATTGCTTTTAAAATATCTTCCCGAAGTGTTCAATGGTATGTTAAGAACCTTCAGAAAATTCATTATTAACATTGACAAGAAGAGTTTATGAACCACAAAAGTAAACGTTCTCCGACATTTAGTTTTTTTCTCACGCAGTTCAGTGGTGGCGATTAACAACAACCGAAGACAGAATAACATCATTATTATTAAATGAAATGTATGCATGTTAATTGAAAAGCCACTTAAGCAAATAGAATCATATTATATTCTAACCCAGTGGTTCTTAAACTGTTTCCATGCCATTCACCCTCGAGTTTTTATCCCAAGATTACATTCATCAGTGACTTTAAAAAAAATCATTTTCATCTATAATTCTCTCCTGGGTATATTTTTATACTTAAACCCACATTTACTCATTTATTTAGCATTTAATTTATTCGTGGTTTTTATGATTCTAAAAGCATGTAAAGAAAATTGCCAAATATATAAACCCCGAAAAATTATTTGAATTATTCGTGTTTACTTACAAGCAAAGTTAGTAAACAACAGCTCAATTCTTCGATGTTACTATTTATAAATTGATGAGCCAACTAGCTCATCTACGGTCTCCCTTATAGAATGTTGTAATTCAGTAGTTTTGCGAATTATCCTGCTACTTTGAAATTAGAAACCCACAGCTAGAGGGGAAAACATATCAAATTTCCAGCTCCACTGCGATTAAAGCCCATTACAGCTTACTAACCACTTTAATGGCATTGCAATTTTTAAGTGTATAAAATATATAAATATATGACTCTGAGTGAATTAAGTGCTTCATCTTTCATGTTTCATTCATCCCTCTGTTTTCATTTACTCTGGAAGAACTACTCACAGGTTTTAGAAGCACTGATTCTCCTTCATACACATCAAGGTAAATTGCGCGCGCGCACATACACACACAAGCATCTACCCATGAGTAACCTACATAAATGTCATAAAACTTTGTATTCTTGTAGAACAGTTGCGTCTTAAGTACATGAGCCCATGATCCAATTCAAGTGAGTTCCACAGTGAGTGAACTCAGGTGGTCTAGCGGTTAAGCACGTCGTACTTTGTGCCAAGTGTCACAGGTTCGATCCCATCAAGAGGTAGAAACTTTTCCAGGGATTAATTTCTCGGCTCACAACATCGTAGGTGGCTGACCACGTTAAATGGCACTGCCGTCTCCACTGAATTAATTTAAAAAAGAGGGACGTTAAAGACACCCTGAGGGGTATTTTGACTCCATCTTTCCGTACTGCTACCCAGACAATGCCAAATCAATATTATGACTTTCCTACTTCAAGGTCGACGCTTTACTGACATCTAACTGACATATTTGGTATTTAACTCCTCAGTTTACCAAACCTATACACGTTATTGTCATAACTGCAGAGCTGCCAATCATTACGATTTTCTGTTGTTCATTACGCCAGTACGCCCGTACTCTGAAAACTACGACAAATCTGCCTTTTCCCGTAATAGTTCCATATGCTGCAGTTCTCTCACTGTCTTAGCCGCACACGGCTTGCATGCTTGTATTTCGGGGGAGTATCCCCAGGCTATATAGCCTATGTGGTGCTCATCACACAGAAGTTTGTCTAGACCGCATAGCTTGAAATCCTTAATTTGCTGTCCCAGCGAATCTGAATGATGCATTTTGTGGGGTTCATTGTATTTTACCCATCCAGGATATCCTCTCTTTCGCACAATGTTCCCTGCTATACAGAGATGGCGAAAAAACGGGTTTGTTTTAGCTGTTGAATCACGTCTCTGGCGCCCCAGGCGGGATCCGTTCCTCTCCGGACTTAGCCATTGTTCGGTCACCAGAGTCCAGTTAGTCTGCACTAAACATTAACTCATAGAGGGCTGTGACATCTGTCTAAATTACCATCAACAGTTCTTCTGTGTGACTAACCAGTTAATGAAGCCGTGACATCTTAGATGTCGATAGTACGCAACGCGTTGATTGTTATATATTATATAACAGATGTTTGGGATTATCTGTTGCTATTGTTGTGTGACTTCCAAAGAAGAGTCAGTTCCATCTAAAAACACAATTAGTAACAGTAATCTGTCAATTATTACGGTATGATTTAGTTATTATTTTGTGGTTTCCGATTGTTGATCAACGGTATTTACGTGTACGGTCAGCTGTTATGAACTTTGACCTCGATGGATAATTCAATAACCCGGAGTTCGCGAACCGTTCACCAACTTGTAATTGCACATGAGGCTGTTCGGGAAATTTTAACCCGAGCTGACCCCTTTGGGACGCAAGTTAAGTAGTTAATGAAATCCCAACATCAGAATTACAATTTTTACACATCAGTTAATTAGCCGTTGATAGTGCCAGATGATTATATTACATGCAGGTAATGTGGTTTAACCCCCCCCCCCTCATTATTACATCCAAAAACCAAACCTTAACACCTGATTCACCTGTATTAATGGTATGTGACGAAAATTATCAACAAATCTAACCGAAAAGGGCGACAAACTCCCCACAATCACTGCGCGATTGTTTTCAGAGTTTGGGAGGGGGGGGGGGGTTCATTCTCATGCCCGTATTTTATAGAAGATAACGAGGATTTAGTGAATCAATATTCCTACATTGTGATGTTAATGTTACATCGAGATTGTGTCCGTGTTATTTTAATCCTAACCTAAATCCACCGCCTTTTGAAGACGGGTTGAAACATAAAGCATAAACAGCCTTTTTGTTAGTTATGTTAGTTATGAAATGAAATCCCCCCCCTCATGTTGAGTATCCGAGGATATGTTTTGTTTTTTTTTAATTTTTTAGTTAGGACTGGTTGGACTTTGCCACTTTATAAAGCTGTAGAGTGTGGTGCGATGATGAACTAATCTGTTTTTGTTGTCTTTAAGGAGCAGCAAACCAGATATTAACCTTGTTTGCTTTATTTGGGGAGTTTTATATACAAGATCGATATACCAGGCGAAAATCTAGCCAGGAATTTAGCATATGTAATTGTGCCGACTCGTCTTTGCCGAGAACACTAAAAAAACAACAACACTCGACTGAGGTAAACGTTTGAGGTGTCAATTATAGGCCCTGAGTCAACAGCTATATTTGTCTGGTAATGATTTAATGGCCTTGTCGGCAAGTGAATTTCCGGAAGATCAGTGGCTGGCTATACGATTTAGTGATATTAACTTAACTTGCAGTTCTTTATTGATGCGCCACGTGTTCCTGAAGAACATTTCGACATTTGGCAAATTTAACTTTGCGAGTTGACAGTCGACTTAAATTGCTGCCGCCGATCTATTCTGTTTTGCAGTTTCATGACAGCAAATTTTTCAAAAATATTTCAATGGCATCATATGAGTTAATTGCTGTTAATTCAAGATATTGGTATATCTGTTATTTTCCGGACCTATTAATGCAATGTACATTGTAATGAATAAAACGCAAAAGTGATGTACGGTATATATTGTGTGTGTGTGTGTGCGCGCGCGTGTTATGTGGAAGGTATAGGCATACGTGGAATTTCATTAATTTAATAAAAATATTAAAAAACACGCATTGGCAGGTGATTGCGTTAGTTGTGTGTAGAACAGCAAACTGTTACACATTGGGGATGACACACAAGTAATTTCTAAGACACACACACACACACACACATATATATATATATATATATATATATATATATATATATATATATATATGTTTCCCCTTGGTAAAAGGGACCCCGAGGCGATACAGGCAAGTGCCGAAGCCGCGAAATCAGTCATGCTGGTCCGTATTTTTGCTCTCTTTTGATTGATTATAATGTTTTATATTGATTGGTAAGACAGCCAGGTTTTATAACAGGTGCATCAATAACAACGAATATATATAACATCATTCACGTCCCTTTAAATATACTGGAATATACACTAGTGCAGTTCAAGTGGTTGTCTATGTACTTAAGTGCCCGACTCAATAAGTAATTGAATGCTGTTTCTTGTTAACTTTTCAGAAATAAAAGAAACTAGAGTGTAGTGTAACAATTTTTATGGAATCCCATCCAGAATGATTACCAATAGATTTTGCCGATATTAAATAATATTTTTATGGGCATATTTTATAATATTGATAACTATCGGGTAGTACATGTGTGGAAAATGCTGTTCCGTGTGCACTGAGCACTGCAACAAGCTTGTTGATTATTGTACGCTTTCAGCCAGTCGAATCAAGAAACTACATGGCATGTTTTGCATGAGGGATGCAGGCAGGCAATGACCCCATTACTTTAACTACAACACTTTGCTGGTGTAATATTTTATGATGTAATATTTTACTGTTTAATTACTAAACAAAGCAAATGTGTGAACTTTTATTATTATCATTATCAATTAATACAACTGTAACCGTCTTAAAAACGTTTGCAAAATACAAACAGGTTATTAATTTTATCCTATCCACACAGTAACCAGTCTACATTCGGAAAATATTTCTGTACATCTCCAATTTCAATTTATATATCGGTAGTAAAGAATGTAAATTTTCTGACCTGAATGGCTATGTACTCGAGTTCGAATCTTGGCGTGGGCATATCTGAATGGTGTTTCATCTTTGACTTCGCTTCATTACCGTTGGAGGTCGCTCAGCCCATTTAGCCTAACATGTGCACAAACATGGCCGTAAAACATCAATCATTCATTCCTGTATTAATGTTAGAACACTTAGTAGGATTTTTATACGGGGGAATTTACCCCTGGTCAATAATATGAACATAAAATGATAAATGGGGTGGGTAGAAAGGGGTAAAACAGAACTGGAATGGGTACACCATATGTATGCATTCTAAAACACACAGATGTACATGTTGGTTGTTGACTCTCCCAAATGTATTATATTGTAGATGTGCCTAAAAGGCTTGATATCTATTTAGGTCTATTATATAATCCGCGGCCTATTTGCCAAAATGAATTTACCAATATGCATCCATGCTGCAGCATATACATCAACTGGTCAAACCTAGGTCAAATGAGTGCTCTGTAAATACATGTACTGGTTGCTAGTACATGGGAAATAAAACCGTTATCCTATCACACCATCAAGTTTGAGTAGCACAGTACTAGTGAATGTATCAAAAAACAATTTATCAGCGCATGGTAGGCTAAATTATGCCGAAGCAACCTTGAAAGTCAACGAGACGAATTTATAGATGGCACACCCTTCTGACATAGGTTTGAACCCAGGTGCTGTAGGTCTGCGGTAAGTGGTGCTACTCTGAGGTTAGATGATGGAGGCGTCCTGTACCTAAAGGAAATGAAGTTTGAAGCTGAGCGTTGCGTTCACTGTTCTGTAATCTTAGAATGAACCCATCAATATTATTTCGGAGAATTTCACCGGTAGATTGAGTTATTAAAATCAACACGCATTTCACTGGCATTTGACCTCATTTCAGCCTGTATCTGAGTTGATAATGATTACAGGACAGATCAAATGTATTGACGCCATCAGGTACAACTACGTAAAGCTCTAACAGAGTCTTCGGCCTAAAACTAAAATGGGTCGGTAGAGATTCGCAGAATAAAAGTTTGCCATTGAAGAAGATTGGAGTTTTATTGAGCTGGTATATAGTTAATTATCTCACCCAGCCTGAAACCCTATAGACGTTCCCTGGTCATAGTTGATCAGAAAGTTTATTTATGTTTAAAGGAGATTAAATTAGAGCTTAACTATAAAAAAAACAATATGCTGCACCGTTAATTCTCAGAATTAAGGTAATCTCTCTCTGTGTCTGTCTGGCTCTGTGTGTGTGTGTGTGTGTGTGCAAGAGAGAGAGAGAGAGAGAGAGAGAGGGGTCTTTCAACAGAAAATGATGTGCTACCTTGTTGAACACTTTGTAGCAAATATTATTGCCAGCCGTAAGTGTAGTAGGTTAAACAAGGTCCATAGTATGTTGCGCTGATAAACGTAATTTCTCAGTGAGATTTAGCAGTATATAATATCATGTCTGATGAATATTGTTTGTTCAAGCTTCGATGTCAACTTTCAAAACATTTCCGATCTTAAACCACTATGAAGTCCGGATTATTTTTAGACTACCGGTAATAATAATACTGCACTTCTCGAAGTTAGGAGTTCAAATCCAATCAAGGTACGCCGCGTGTTGGTGGGTTGTTTCCCCCGGGTTTCGAGGGCCCCTCCGTAGTCTAGTGGTAGCGTGTTGGACCACAGATCACTACCACCCATGTTCAAATCTCGGCGTGGGCATGTCTGAAGGGTGTTTCATCTTTGACCTCGCTTCATTGCCTTTGGAGGTCGCTCGACCCATTTAGCCTACCACGTGCACAAAAGCGTCCATACAACGCCAATCATCATCATCATCTCTCGGGTTTCGTCCCCTTGGCTATGTGTCCCAGGGGTGACCAACATGGAGGCTAAGCAGACCACACACTCACCCACTCACTCAGTTTTGAAGTACTAAGCTGTGGTATTTCTGCCATGTAACGCGTAGAATTACAAGGACTGCCCGAATGAGACCGTAGTTTGGAGGGTAAGGGGCATGGTTCAACCATATTAAATAGATAGACTTGCTAAGGTACTGAATACTCAAGATACAGCATTGAATGATGATTTGCTGTCTCAGCCATTGCAGGTGTCCTCTTACTCAGCTGAAAGACTAAATAATGCAGCTGTGGTACTTTGGAGTAATCACGTCAAATTTACTGAGGGCTGGTTATTCAGTATTTGTAACAGAAAACAATTAAGATGCAGCCTTAATTAAGGAAAACTGAAATCTTTGTGAGAAACAAGCCGTTAGCCGTTGTTCACTGAATCCAACTTACATTACCAAGCCATTGATTTGTTGTTCTTCCCAAATTGCTGGCCATACCCTGCCTGTATGTCCAAATGGGAAATAATTGTAGTGAAATTAGAGGATCACTAACTAGTCTGTTTATTTCGGGATGAAACATTCCATACGGGCCAGACTGTTTATTGTCACCTAGAGATCATGTAGTATAGTGCTGTAAACTACCCTGCGGATAGACTGTGTGTAACCTTCCTATGTGTACAGTTGTAACCAATAAATGCGAATTAGTAAACACACGCATGCGTAAGCACAGAAATGATTTTATGGGTTCGTCTGTGAGTAGGTGCATGTGCGTGCAAGCACTTACCGCATACTATTATCTGCGTACTTTATTTGCCTTCACTTGGATGAAGAAATGAATCGATGTTGTCGTTTTAATTACACTTTTCTAGTGACGTATTTTCTTGGATCACATTGGAGGTTATTTTTTAACAACCTTAAATCTCCGGGTGGCATTTAAAGCCATGTTTGATGCACAAAACTGTTAAATGTCAAGGAAGTTGAGGCGAGGAAAGGACGCTTTAAAACAGTACTTTTGGTTGGATGTTTTTTCCTTGACTGAATTTAAAGCCCAATGACTAAGGTCGACATCTAATATATTTATGTGTGTCTAGCAACTATCAAACAAAAAGTAGTTAATATCTCCGGTGAAGGGTATCCTTATGTAGAATGCGTTCTTTTTGACTGTGTACCAGTTAATTTATGTAGAATGTGTTATATTTTACTGTGTACCAGTTAATGTATGTAAAATGTGTAATTTTGACTGGGTACCAGTTAATTTATGTAGAATTGTATTATTTTTGACTGTGTACCAGTTAATTTATGTAGAATAGTGTTGTTTTTGACTGTGTACCAGTTAATTTATGTAGAATAGTGTTATTTTTTACTTTTTACCAGTTAATTTATGTAGAATGTGTTATTTTTTACTGTGTACCAGTTAATTTATGTAGAATGTGTTTTTTTTAACTTATTACCAGTTAATTTATGTAGAATGTGTTATTTTTTACTGTGTACCAGTTAATTTATGATGAACTGTGTGCATCTTAGTTATAGATCTTGGTGAAAAAAAGCTGGCTTTCTTCCTGAAGAAACGTCTTTCTTCCAGGAAAGTTGAAGAAGAAACTGATTTATACTGGAATAAATAGAATATACTAGCTGGTATATTGTAATGCAATGCTGTACGATTGGTTTGACTATTATAGATCACCAGTGGCACAGTGGTTAGATCACTGTGCTGTTAACCTCCAGGTCTGAGTTCGAATCTACCAATATTTGTGGGATCTTGCCAAGTGTGTTACTACTGAACGACCTGTCCCAGGCTTGATCAGTTATAGTGCAGGGCTAAACAAACTACTTATTCACTCAACATTATATATAAACACATCAGTCTTTATAATTGTACATTATCCATTCTCTTCACGCAAACAGAATCACTAATGCCCATTGATTATGAGGTCAGCCTTTTTACTGCAAACAAAATTGCTTTGGGCAGCATAGTTGTCCGTATGACATTAATTATTTCTGATCTTCTTCAGTATTCCAAAGCGCGTACATTGCGCAGAAATAGATTAATAACGGGCTAGCTTCAGTGTATGTTTAGTTGCTTTTAAATAACGACACTCGTAATAATAACTCACACACACACACACACACACACAGAGAGAGAGAGAGAGAGAGAGAGAGAGCTGTTTTGATACTGAAAACAATTGCCTATTATAGTAATTACATCCCAGGTAAATATTTATTATTCAGCCAATCACCTTCGCTGTTCCTTATAATAAACATACCGGTAGTAAAACATATGTTGAACACTTTCAGTTCAAATCTACTTCGAATGCTCTGGGCACATGTTGTATGACACCCAGTTAAAAATGAGGCGTCCACATCTGTTGATTATTAAACAGGCCAGACAAAGGTCAGTTAGCGGGTCATAGGAAGTCATTGGTGGCATTCTGTACTTGAAATAGTTTAGTAACTGTTCAGATTTAACTGTACACTGGGTTTCTGGCGAGTTGCTACCATGCACAGTAATTAATCCAGTAAATGTTGGGTATTTAACCCCGGGGTAGAAATATCATTATAGCTTATATATTTAGGGCAGAAATGGTAGCAACCACCCATACAGTTTATCAATGGTTGAAACAAATAATATGTTTGGTTTATTATTGCAAACGCTATCTGTTTACATTTTAGCTACAGTAAAAGCATTTTTTTCTCATTACAGCGTATTTAATGCACATTAACCATTGACTCATGCTAACCCTTCTCCCAAGTATCACAATCACACCCCTGTCTTTTTTCTTCGGGATGGCATAAACTTGAATAAAGAGTATATTGCTTCAGTGGAAGAACCTGCCTGATCCTTGTCTTGGGTTAATACATCTACCATGCACTTGATAAAGGTTTCTTATAACCGAAACTAGTGCTATTTTGGGCTGAGTGAAAATACTATTATTTCTGCTATTGTCGGAGGTACTAGAATTATTATCATAATATATATTATATGTACTGAGATATATATATATATATATATATATATATATATATATAAATGCTTTATTTCCAGTTATAGCTGCGTTATATATGTACTAATATATAAAATTTGTTTTCTATTTAGGTAGTAGTCGTTTGGTCATAATTCTGTAAGAATTATAAACATACCGAAGCCCACGCCTTTATTATATGTAACATAAAACACACACACACACACACATAGTTGTGTGCACCACTAATGCTTTTTAAAGCATTTGATGGAGTTTATACCCATTGTTTTCCAAATACAAAATTGCAGGTCATCAGATAGTAAACAGACTATTTTACTGCTGTTGTCTAACACGTTACGGAGGTCAAGCACGCGATAGGCCATTCATCTTCATTGAGCAGCCCATTAACATGAAGAGATCTCCTCTATTAACAAGTTTCTGGCTTATGAATCATTCATACATAGCTCATATTCATAAACTGATAATGGACCCAGGAATAGTGCGGGGTTAATTCTGGAGCAATAGAAATGGCGCAGTTCTTCAGGCTCACCATTCATAAATAGATTTTGAACAATACATATATGAATAATTCATCGACCCCAAACTTCAGTTCACCTATCCTTCATTTACTATAAGAGCCTGAATAGTTCATGAACCAGTATTGTTTTGCGAACCGTATATCGTCATTTCACGTTCATTAATAATTAGTGAACTGCGTCCAAATACAGTTAACTAACTCATTGGTTCAGGAACGGTTGTGGAAACTTTTACTGGCTTATTACGCTCCATATTCAAGAACCATTCATCGAGCATTGATGAACTCTGAATTTAGTAACGGTTAACGAGTAGTTGATGAACAGTTCCTAAATGGTGAATTTTATAGGCTGGAGAACTTGTGGGTTTTCAGTTTGAATCTACTAACAGACTGATAATACGATGATTTTATGATTTGGGGGTGACTCAGTTATAAATGGATGTGGCTGATTCTGCTAAAATTATTGCAATTCCTATTAATCTTTTTATATAATATTCAGTGTGTCCACGTCTCCTTTACTTAAAAGAATCTCATTTATTTCACGATTCTGCTAGATCTCCTTTGCTCCCTCCTTTTTTGACACATCTCCCTTTTTTGACAAAAGGACATTGAGTTTGCATTTTTATTGGCTTAGTTTCTGATAATTGAGTACGTAATTGTATTCGAGTGACCTTTATGCTTTCCAGTTGAGCTCCTTCTGTAAAAAAATGCTGGTGTACAAAGGCGTATTATCTATTTTCCCATTCATGTCACTTTTTCCAGCATTTTTGACTGGCAAAAAGGGGGGCGATCCGCCCCCCCCCCCTCAGGAACTCACCCCATGCCAGTATTGGTGCCACAAATAACGCATACGACGTTACCTCCTTTGTTTTCATTTCAAGTCTGTGGACACACTGATATTGTATAGCGTCTGTTTATCATCAGGGAATGTGCCCCAGTGCAGGTTGGGCGAAAATAAGGTGTCACCATCAATGCTGTCATCGTCGTTATTCACCCAGCAAAGGTGGTGCTTTAAGTGCTGTCTGACCTATGGTTGCTATATTGTTGTAACATTTTATACCGTGTTAACCTTGGCCGAAGTATCCAGGGCTATATGTGACTTGGAGGGCTCAGAACATGAGGCAATTCGAACCACATCACGCCGTTCACTTATGCGGCGTCGTCTCATCCAGGGCTGATTAATGCGTAGGGCATAGGTTTTGTGTCGTCAAGATTAATGGATTGTTGTTACGTAATGTTTTGCGAAACAGCCGAAACTAGCTCATCCCCGCCACTCACGCTAGGGAACAACGCTAAAAATCAAGCTGAAATTAACTGAGGCTGGTATACTCGATTGAGCAGTTAAATGCTTCGTTTCACAGTTGAGATCTACTATTCAGATGTGAACCCGCCATGAATTGTACATCTATTGCTGATAGATAAAGACCGATTACTGCTAGAAGTGTAGACATGTAGGGCCGATATTAATGGCTGAGGCACGATTCTCCAGGAATCAGTCAGCTCCAACTAAAATGTTAAGTCTTCCATGGAGCCAAGCTTAATTAGGACTCTGTGCGATAAAATAAGAAGAAAATAATATTTTAAACTAGCTGTTTTGTCAGGGCTAAACATTGACAACATCAGACCGTTAGCAATTCTGATCTGTATACATATGATTACGTCAGTTCATTTTGCTATTTGTCTTCTGAACAACCATCAGCCACCGAACATTGTGTACGTATGTGATATAATCCCAGGAAACGATCGGCGTAGTAAACTCAGATCTGTCTGTAATATGCAACCAGGTATATGGATCCGACACACCATGTGGGGGAGATACTGATTAATTGCTTGTACATTGTAGTTATTTAAATTGATTTGTGCATTAAACGTGTCAAGAAATTAGCCCATTCTCATAAATAGTGCTGTCCATGATCGTTGTGCCGAAATCGACATCTAGGATATGTCCTGCTTACTTTGCTCATTAGTAGTCGGCTTAACCGTGAATGTAAAACTTTCTATATAGAGACGGTGTCCCTATCGTCAGCCTGTGGGGCATACTTAATAAGCTACAGCCTTTTTTATTCGCTTACCAGTAATGCAGTCTTAAGACAAATATACAAAGAAAACAAACACGGTGTATATGGCCGTGTTTTGTAACTATCAGATCATGCTCAAATCGCGTCGTTTATCCACAATCGGATTACTTATGTGTACTCAGGTGCGCATCGATCCATATAGATTAATAATGATGATGATTGATGTTTTACGGCCACTTTTGTGCAGGTGGTAGGCTAAATGGGTCGAGCAACCTCCGACGGTAATGAAGCGAAACGAAAGATGAAACAGCCTTCAGGTATGCCCACGCCGAGCTTCGAACTAGGGTGGTAGTAATCTGTGATCCAACACGCTGCCAGTTAGACCACGGAGGCGCCCTCGGTCCGTATAGAAAAGAGGGCGCTGCTGTGGCGCTCTGGTCAGAGCACTGCACAGGAAGTGTGCAGGTATTTGTATTTGTGGGTTATGTTTCTTTAGCGAGTCACTTATCGGCCATATGTTGCAGGTGTGAGTAGCGCCAAGACTAAACAATTCAACAACAACAACCACCATATAGAAAGTTAAACCTCGATATTACAAATATGTTTCGATTACAGTGTCATAATTTACTGTAATAGAACACTAATATTTAGGGAACAGCTGAAGTAACTGCAAGAGACTCAGCGTTCTCTTTTAATTGCAGCGGACAAACAAGTATGTTGTCTTCAAGTAACAGTCGTTTAAGATGGGAAACTGAGGTGTTGCGCTTAATGCTGGTCATTGCTAGATTTATATAATTGGTCTGTGAGTCGGTGGAGTTACTAGTATTTTTGTTGCTTCTTAACAATTCGTCGTATGTCTAGTTTTAATGAAATGGCCACGCGCGTATAGAGCCTGCACCAAGTCGGATGTTTTTACCCAGCCCGGTGCTAACAAGAGACGGCCATTACTGTTGATGGCAGATCTGAAGAGTGCGCGGTTGACTGACCAGGATAGCTGAGTGATTTCGGCTTAACGTCGACAAGACGTTTGTATGAAATAAGACGTGTTCCGTGTCTGTCGACCACTCCATAGCGTTGTTCTCGGAATACTTCAGTGCCGCGAGCTTCTACGTTATAATCGCGTATTATCCGGGAATGTATTTCATAACAGAATGGTAGCATTACGGAGGTTGCTTTCGGGATGATTTTACCAATTGACTTCAGCTCTGGCTGTAGCTATGAGGCGGCTGCCGTCTCTTAATCAGTTCATCTAACGACTGCAGGCCACTGGAGCATAAATAAAGGGGGTGTTTTATTTTGCCCCGTTAACCGTCAGATGGCGATGTAATCATCTGTTACTTCGCATGGCACGTCTTGACGTCGAGTTTTGTTATATTAATTGTCAGTGGCTCTTGATTGCGTTGGAATGTGTGGAGATGTGAAGTTACCCGGCGGCCTCGGACGCATTACGTCACCACGCACGCACGCTTAACGGTTCTTCGGCATCGTTCAGTATTTGTGAGGAGATTTTCTTGAGGCAAACGCCTAAAACTAGACCTCAGTATATTGTTTGTTGTTTTCGTTCCCCGCTTGGCAGTTTTTCGGATACTGCACTAATATTTACAGTGAAATTAAAATTCTGCGCATGTTGACAGCCAGCTGAGTAACCTGACGTTTTATTCCTGGCACCGATCTGATTTTTGGCTCCACTTGACGGGGAAATATCTCTTAAGACATTCATTAAAAGCTTGCAGCCCAGATTCTATGATGGCCCGTTGGTCGACACTTAATCCGACCTTTGGATTTTACATCTTCTCGGTTTTATATTAATATCCATCTACGGTGAGTATGTTTGTGAGCACTCAGCATGTCATATGTATCAGATGGCACTTCCGGTGTTTGTTTAAGGTCCAGACTTAGGGCTAATTAAGTTAGCCTTGCTGTAACTTACTGTATTTGATCGTAGGTAAGGTTATAAAAAGGCAGCACTAAATTACCATTATGATTATTTCATGTTTTTAAACAGCATAAGCTACACTTATTCATTCCATCACTCAGTCACTCACTCACTTATTTACTCAATCATTCAATAAATCACCAGTATACATTTACATTCACTGTCGCTATAGATGAGGGCAATTCAATACCTCCGTGGATACTGCGTTGCGCTGTAAACTTTCAGGTTGACTGGGTTCAAATCTAACTCATAACTGGGTTTGTGGGATGTTTCTTCTTGATGATATGTCCCAGGTGTTACCTGAGTGCTGAGGTTAAATAAATGATGTACTTGCTACTGGTGTAGATGTGATGTATATTTTGTAACGGATTCATACGAACGGGAAAAGAAATTTCACATTTCGAAGTAAATATAACGTAACAAACAATTATTTTATTTCCTGCCACACTCAAAACAATTCTAACCACCAGTTATCATATTTTCATTAAAATGATCCCAAATCCTTAATTTTCACGAGCCATTGCTAGTGTGTACTATACTCGCTAGGCCCCGATCCACAATAAGCTTTGGATTGGTGTGTATTTGTTCGTGTTGGTATAAGTTTAATTGATAAGTCAACACACTGGGCCTGAATGCGAGTATTTCCCTCCTCCTATCATTTAACTTCATTTAAAATAAAGTGGTATGTGTCTGTATACGGGAGCACGGAGGATGCATGGGGCTTTCCCATATGTGGCCTATACTAGTCTATACAGGGATGTGCCGCCCTCGGTGTGTCTTTTTAGCCATTTTTGGTAATTTTCGGGTTGTTGTTTTGGGCCGGGTTTTGACGGCATTTAGACATCGGATATAATCATTGGTATTTGATGTATGTTTCTTTGCACAGTTGTATACGACACAATACACCATTTTATATGTTTAATAAAGACATCATGGAACACGTGATACAGGTTAAAGAAAGCCACGTTTTAAAACCGCTGTAACTTTCTTTCTAGGGGAAAAAGATAAATATATATAATCTGATTGAAATTGATTTTAATATATAACACTAACATATTGACTAATTTCGGAAACCTTTTCCTGTGACCTTTAACGTTTCAGGTGAACATATGGCTGTACCTATCAGTGTATCCTTTAAAAGCCAGCACTAATTCACGGTATATGACTACATTTTCGGCATCCTTAGCCCAAAACCGTACTTCCTTTGTACTTCAAGTCTGGCCGTTTTTTTTGTGGTAATTCCACATACCTTAAATGTGTGTGATTCTGAGCTAATGGGCTGAAGAAGACAACAATCTGTAGAGTTTTTTGTTGATTAGGATGCCCTGAGTAACTTGTCACGTTTATCACGTTTATTGATAACTTCTTAGATTCAGTAGTTAATTAAGAAGTGGTTTGTTAATTGGTATAAAAACGCGTAACAGTCATAGCTGATATGTGATCTCCGGTTCACATTTACTGGGCTATGTCATAGAGACACTCTGATTGGAATATAAGACGTTATTGGTTTCTGCGTCCACGGGTTGACATTAAGCCAATTATTATTGAATACCTGGTTGACTGACACTGATTGGACTGTGATTTAATGGCTTTTCCCTATCTCTAACAATTAGAATGGCAATTAGCCAATTCTGAACCAGGAACCCACATTGTGTAGATTATCATTACCGGAGTAATTTATTGGGTTCTTCCAAAGTTGGTTTAAAAATATCATATGTAATTTGGTTTGGCCTCAAGTTAAGTAAGTAAGTGCTCTTTATTCCTCCTGGCTCCATATGCTGTATATAATTGACATATATATTCGAACATTTTTTCATGATATGATATACAGAGAGGTTAACACCAATAACCTTATAGGTTGAGAACCCATGGCAATAATATACATTATTTGACATTCAAGGGACCAGATATACACTGATATACATATATATGTAAGTATGACCGGCTCTCGATGTAATGGCACCAAAATTTTCTCGGATAGTTCAGCTATTAGATAAGTTACACCAGTGAAACTGGTTTTTTTTAATATTATGTAATATAGATTTAATTTATATTAATATAAATTGATTATATTTAGTTATTTTGTATTTCTTGTATTTTCTTTCTTCATCTGACGCCATATATTATCGCCTGCCCCATTGTTTCCCATAAGAATTCGGTTTTTGCTTGTGTATGTTTTGTTTTATTTAAAAAAAAAATCACTAATTTTATTTCTGTAATTATAATGAATTATACTAGAGATCAGTTGCTTGCATTACGACCCTATGGTGGTAATACTATTTGTTTAGCGATGCGCCCAGTAGTGGAAAACACCCAAAAGCAGATTGGGTCTGATGCCAGTAATTTGATCACTGGGGCCAATAACACCATATAATGGCACAGCTGCCCCAAAATGTAAGTATTGGTCTTATTAACTGTCAGTGATCTGTAATAAATTTTTAAAAATATCTGATGTTTTTAAAGGGATATTGATCTTTATGCTCTTGTCACTACAGAGACTTGGCTTCTGGTAATTTTCAGACCAAAAAAATTGTTGGTGATGTACCCCACTGGATATTTTCCCATCATCCAGCCCGGTTCCCCAAAAAAGGTGGGTCAATTCTTCCCGGATTCTTTGGGGTTTAAAACCCATTTGCGTTTTCGTTAAGTCTTTTGAAAATTACCAACTGACTTTATATCGGGGGGGGATAAGTGTTCGGGGTAGCTATTATCTACCGATTACACCCCACTAAAAAAAATGGCCTGAAAGCAGCAGATTTCTTCAAGGAATTTTCGGGATTTGTTGACCCTTTTGCTACCAAAAAAGGGTCATCTGTCATCTCCCGTGATGATGAAAATTTTGGGATTAAAGGTGTGTCTGTGTTTTTCATGCTGTCTGATCTTTTCCCTTTGTTGACATTAATGTATCTTTACAGAAAAATTTGTTTCACCTAAAGTTATTTCATTAGAAGATATAAGTCAATTGAAAAGGGAAGGTTTTTCTTGTTGTTTTTTGGAGTTTTCTTTTTCTGGTATTAGATCCACCGGATGATGTGGATCATCTGGTGGATCTCTATGATAATACATTGAGGGCATTGAGATCAACATGACCTTTAAGGACAAAGGAAATGCCAAAAAAATGTTTCCCCTGGTATAATAAGAACATACAGGCTAAAAAACCAAAAATATTGTGAGTGGCTGTGGATCAGGACCAGTTTGTGTGTTCTTTTTGAAATGTTAAAAAGGTCAGAAAAATTCTTTTTAAAAAATTACCTTTTTTTTTTTAAATAAAATCAAACATCCAAAAAAATCAAAGGACTGTTTTCAGTGTTGTGAATAAAGTATTGCATAAAGTCAAACTGTCCTCCCAAATAATATCAACTCAGATAAAATATGGCCCATTGTTTTAAAAACTTCTTCTGTCAAAAAAAAATTAAATATACATAGTGGGTTCCAGTCCAGCACCTTATCACAGGGTGCCCTTGGTGGTTCCCTATCCATGATGGATACATTTGAGCCTTTTACAGAGACTGATATCAGACAGTTGCTGAAAAAGTCATCTAATCTTTTTTGAAAAACCCCAAGGGCCCACATGGCTTGTGAAAGATTGTCTGGATGTTCTGATAAACCCAATTACAAATATAGTTAATAAATCATTATCTCTGGGTGTTTTCCCCCAAAATCCATGAAAGCTGCCCTTGGAAAACCATTAATAAAAAACCCCACTATGGGCTGTAATATTCTAAACAATTACAGACCTGTTTCCCAAAACTTACATTTTTATCTAAAGTTATATAAAAGGCAGTTGCTTTCCATCTAAACAAATATTTAATCAATAATAACCTTAATGAATCACCACAGTCTGCCTATAAAAAAGGTCACAGCACTGAAAAGCCTTGGTTCGAGTGAAAAATGATATTATATATCCCAAATTTATCAAGGTAAGCCAGTAATACTTGTTCTTCTGGACCTGTCTGCTGCATTTGATACAGTTGACCAAATTTTATTTTTTTCTAGGTTTTAAAAAACATGTTTGGTCTGTCAGGTAAAGTAATTTGGGAAAGGTTTAGATCCTATCTGGAACAACGCTCCCAGAGAGGTCTGTTTAAAGGTATTTTATCTGACATTCAGTTTTTGTTATCTGGTGACCCCCAGGATTCAGTTCTTGGCCTCTGGGTTTTTACAATGTATACCCGTCCTCTTGGGATCATTGCACAGTGATATGGGGTTAAATATCACTTGTATCCCGATGACACACAGTTGTATATATCACTGGATCCGAAATGAGTTAAATTTTCCCCCTTAAAATTTGAAATTTTTTAAACCCATGGGTGACTCAAAATCTTTCTAAAACTAAATGTTTAAAAAAACAAATATTTTATATTTGGCATCACCACATTGTGTTAAATCCCTAAAAACACCAGCATTACAGATGGGTGAACTTCAATTAATAAAGGGGCAATAAAAAAACTAGGGGTTATTTTTTTTACCAATGTATTAACATGCATGAACATGTCACATTAGTATTCCGAGCTCCTACTACCATCTTAAGAACATCCACTGTTTAAAAGCATTCTTGACACAAGAACACTTGTAACTTGTTAGGTTTTTCCAAGACTATTGTAACTCCCTGTTATATGGCATATCTGATTATAACATTAATCCCTTTTAGCAAAATTTAGAATAGTCACTCGCATTGTAACAAATACTAGAAAATATGATCATATTACCCCAATTCTTCAAAAACTACATTGGCTACCTGTTAGACAGCGTATCCATTTTAAGATTCTGTTAATAACTTATTAATCTAAAACTCAGGTCATCCAAATCGGGCCCCCGTGTCTTGGCTCAAGTCATATGGTGATTGTGCGTTTAGTGTTGCAGCCCCCACTTTGTGGAATAAGTTGCCGGCAAATATTAGAAATGCGTCGTCTCTTGGAAATTTTAAGTCTCTTCTAAAAACACACCTATTTAAGGTCGCTTTCACAGATAAATAATTATTATCTTTTAAATCATTATAGGGTTTTTACAGACATTAATTGGGGTATTATTATATTAAATATTATTTGTACAGCGCCTTTGAATGGCTCCTGCTAGTAAGGGCGCTTTATTAAATATACATTATTATTATTATTATAGAGTTAGGTTAAGTTGACATGTTATGCTATCAGTTGAGTTCAGTTCATGAAGACCATTATAATAGAGGTTGTTAACAGCTGGGAGGGGAAAGGGTGTCGAACACAAACAGTACTTATGGACGTTACAGTGCAGTGAAATATTATTAAAGTTTCAGGATAGTGGTCCTTGGCATGACTGTTATTGTTCCTGAAATAGGCCAATGAGGAAGTGTCAGTAAGAAACAAAATCTTTCTCCAGATTTCACAGTAGAGAAGTGTTTACAGATCCGCCTGCCCGAGATTCAAAAGCAAACTTAGCCAACTTCTGAACGAAAGTTTATTATATGCTCAGTGCCGTTAGTGTAATTCATTCGTTATATATATATATATATATATATATATATATATATATATATATATATATTACAAAAGGGCTAACTGGTGGTTTTAAAAATGTAAGATGATGACTAATCCAGAGATTTAATAGAAATTTGTATTATCAGGGTTATAGACTAGCATAAAAAATGATTTATTAACTTATTTATAATCTGCTCATAGTCATACATTCACATAATAGACATAATTGATGTACTGTGCCTGTTATATTATTAGCTGCATGGCTGAACACGCAGATTGACTTGAGGAGAGATGACACCTATATATTGCATAGTTTGTATGGGAATAGTTTTTAATAACCCGAGGAAGATCTCGTGATAATGTGGTCATTGTTTGATGGAAAAATTATGTTAGACATTATTGTTGCTGTTTTATATCACACATCTAACCTGATATGAAATAATTTGGCAAAAGTCCATTGAATTTGTTTTGAAGATATTTATACCAGTTTATAGCTACCTTGATAATCAGTTGATATTTAGTTAACTGGTTCACCGCTTTGTAACTTGAAAGGTGAACTTTTTTGAACAGCTGACTAATTATCCGTAAACGTGGTAATTGGTGTAAATGTCGTTGATAATTTGCCTGGTGTTGAATAAGAATCTGAACTTGAACTATTAAGTCTTTCAGTGAGACCAGTCTAACCGAATTTCTCTTCGGTATATGTGTTACAGTTAATCTGTATAATCAGGTAATATACATAATATACATATTACCTGATTATACAGATTAACTGTAACATATATAAAGCATTTTTTTGGTTTTATTTCGGTATAAATTAGGCTGTCTGTTTTCCTGTGTACAATGTCTATTACTTCATGGGCTGGCCGCCCGGTACTCTACATTAGATTGATGATGGTTATTGGTGTCTTACGGCCGCTTTTGTGCACACGATCGGCTAAATGGGCCGAGCGACCTCCAAAGGTAATGAAGCGAAGTCAAAGATGAAATATCCTTCAGATCTACATTAGATAGACATTCGAGACTATAGTCATCGTGTGGACCTGAAGTCCAAATGTCTTTACTGTGGCACACATTCCCAGGAAAATATAATAAAGCATTTGTCAGATGAATAGCAGCCCGGAGATGTCTAATGTATTATACTCTGGGCTCCTGTTTGGTAACAATATTATCTCTGTATTTTCTTGCGCTAACATTCTTAGTTGATGGCATGATGTTTAGTTCTGAATGTATACATGAAAAATTGATCCATTCTTTATGTGGTACAGCTGTATCAATCAAAACCTGCACTGACTGCTGACGGTTTCGTATTTATGTAGTATTTTATTGAGATATGAGAATAGACATTTTGTCTAAAGTTATCATAATTTGTTTGTTTGTTTTCAGCTAATACGGTAGATTGTTTACGTGGATGTTTATGTTCATATAATAAATGATGGTTGTTCATCATAGGTGATGAATGTTTCTAGATAATTTGTGTATTGTTAAGGCCATTTCAATGGCTCAGTTGTTAGAGCACTGTAATACAAACTTCCAGGTTGCGGCTTTCAAGCTGGTTCTCTGTGGAGTTGCCGCTCGGCCATGATGTCCCAAGTGCTACCAGAACCTGAAGGTTAAACAGCTCAACTCAACTTGCCGTATCATAGAAACAGTTTTTCCATTTATCGTAACTGTGCTTGAAAAACAGTATTCCCAATTTGACTACTCGCCAATAGCCATGTCGAGCGCATCTTTCTCCCGGCGAGTATCAACTGATCCGCACTGGCTACGCTGGCAAGTGATAATATTTGGTACTATTGGCGAGCATAATGTCTAGTACGGTCGCCAAGAAAATCTCACTCCTTAATTTAATTTAATTCGGCTGTTTTCCCACTTTTTCTCGACAAATTTGCCAGCTTTTGTTTTCCATGGACGCCTTTTTTAGACGAATGTCGCGCGCGCTATGGAATATTCGTTTGATTGATCTCTGAAATGCTCCCATATGGTTTCTTCGGGGGGGCTAACGCTCGCTTCCCTCACGTCAAGTAGCGAGGCAGGTGTAGATTTTGAAAGTGAAATGCAATTATTGGTCAAAATCTATTGTGATTCTTTTTTTTAATATCACAGAAGATGAAAGCATGTCTTTAGTTATACGCCTGTTTTAGTCTAAGCTATCTATATATCTATCCATCTTAAGACTGTTCGTTTGTCTGACTTTCAGTCTTTTGGATTTAATCTCTTCTCAAGTAACCAGATTGTTATGTGGGACAACTTGAAAAGAATGGGAAGTCACCAAGCTAAATGGTGCTTTAAGGCTGAAATATTATAGCGTCAGTGCATATGGCTAGTAAAAACCTTTCCTAATAATAATAATAATAATAATTACAAAACCTTTATTGCACCAATATCCTCGAAATAAGTGCAGGGGTGGGTCACTGTTATAAGAAGCTATTCCAACAGTCCAGGCATGCAATTTGACGTGATTTCAAGCTCCAATACTAGTACCAGCTGGATCATGGGACAATACCTCAGCACTCATTTAGTGATTATTAAAATATTTGTTATTATTGTATAATATTATATATAGCTTAAATACCGAATGAGGTGTCTTTAAACTTAAGTGGATTATTTCCTCTACTCTTGCCCCAAGAATATGACAGATAAAACTGCTTCAGAAGATGACTCTTTTATCCTATGATGCTCTTATTTTATTCACATCAGATCCTTGTTTATAGCTGGGGGGGGGGGGATGTCCGCGTATTCATGTATAGCTGTCTGTGTACTGTATTGTATGAGTTTGAGCAGCTTTGTTTGGTTAAGCTGAAAATACCTGACCTCTCCCACATTATTCAAAGAGGGGGTGTCATTTCTTCGAGGGGGTACGCAGCCAGATTTTGTGTTCCCTGAGGTTTGTTAAACACCCAGCTGAACCCCGAGTGTTAGACAGTTACACAAGAAAGAAAACACCACCCACTGTTTTGTGAGCCATTCAATATATTAGTCTGTTAACTCTGTATGGAGTTAGAAATTTTTCATACCCCTTTTTATTAGTTTCTTATCGGTGCTGTTTAATGTCATATTACAGAACTATTTACCTTTTAGGTTACTGTTCCTATCACTCGTAGCAAAAATGGTCTTAATAAACACAATTACAGGCCTATTACCATTACTACTACTTGTGTTATTCCCTAGATTTATGGGTCTGCAGGAACTGCTTGATATTTGTGCTGACTTCGCTACTAGAAATAATATTATTTTTAATGAACAAAGTGTGTATATTTTTCAAGCCAAATTATTTGAATGGCTTATTTGTGCCCATTCTACTCCTTTGTAATACTTACGGTTGTCATTTGTGGTCGGAGTATAGGCAAAATTCGTACAAGTGTGTTGTAGTGGCCATTAATACTGTCTACGGAAACTATTTGGTATTCAAAGGCAGGAGAGTTATGTCTTTTGTTATGGCAATTTATGTCAATAATAATATTGACTCTGATGGAGTGCTCAGGTTCACGAGAGTCTTTATAGTTTTAAGACACGTTTTGCTACGTCTAGCAATTACCTCAGTTCAATATCCATTGTCTCTAGTTGGTCTGGCTTATTATCATTCTAGCTCGTGTGGTGGACTTTGAAGATGATTCATTTTAACAGTTGTATGCCTGTTATACGCTTCACTCTATCAAATTTATATGGAATTTTATTATGTGAAAGAACTTAATTTAATTTAATTATTTCGCTCCTGCTTTAAGTAGGATTTGAAATTGACCGATTCCCCAGTTATCAGACCACATTCACTGTCTAAAATAAGACCGTTGTCTTTGAGGATGGCGAAGTCTCGGTTACTAATTGTTTTAAAGCTAATTAAGCACAGCTAGCATTTCTTTGATTACATTGTCACCAGACATCGATTACATCGGCAGCTATCTGGTACTGATGAAGTGTGCTAGCTATAATGTTTGGATGGCAAACATTGTTACAAGATGCCCCTTAGGGATCCGAGGCGACTTTTTGACCGTGTATGTTACCCGGTTGATGATGATGATGACGATGATGATCGATGTTTTACGGCCACGTTCGTGCACATGGTAGGCTAAATGGGCCGAGCGACCTCCGAAGGTAATGAAGCCGAAGTCAAAGACGAAACAACCTTCGGATATACCCACGCCGAGATTCGAACACGGTTGGTGGTGATCTGTGGTCCAACGCGCTACCGCTAGACCACGGAGGCGCCCTGTATGTTACCCGGTATTCGTAAAGATAAAAACGTTGTCGATGAATAATGCATCCGTTCTGTTCTAGTACGTCATCCATTATCGGAGGAAAAAAATGCAACTTTCAATTCTTAGAGTCCAGCAACTCTGGCGACTTCTGTCCCATGGTCATGCCAAGATCATTCTTGTTGTGAATTTAGTATCCTGTTGTTGAGGGATTTCTCTACAGAAGATTAACATGGTACGACATCTTGCCAAATCGATTCCAGCAACTAAAAGTCGTGTCTTTGCTATTTCGCTACAGATTGGTGACAATTTTGGTCGGGGTTTTCTTCGTTATGGTATGGCAGGTCGCGTTGAATATCAACGCACGAAGAAAACAAGTGCACAAAGTTGTGTGAACATAATCTGAGTCTCGGTCGTTGTTGGTGAAAACTAACACAATCCTGATACATCGGAAACCCACATGCTGGTGATACATAATCGATCGAGTAAGATGGATACACGAAGCTGTTTTCTTCAAATGGTTTTGCGTTTGTGAAGTTCGGCAGCTAAGTGTCCTGCGGTTTGGGCGGTTTGAGTTCCACTATTTGTCTGCTTTAATAGCATACACTCAGCCAAGGCGCCTCCGTGGTCTATTGCTGGTTACAGCGCGTTGTACCACAGATCACTACCACCCGAGTTCGAATCTCGGCGTGGGCATATCTGAAGGGTGTTTCATCTTTGACTTCGGCTTCATTACCTTTGGATGTCGTTGGCTGGACCCATTTAGTCTACCATGTGCACAAAAGTGGCAGTAAAATATCAGTCATCATCATCATCATCATCTAACACAACTAAGTCCACCATGACCAAGTTGGTGGTAAAACTAGACGCTATGCTAGATGAATTCAAGTAACTGATCCGACATTGAGAATATTTGATAATGTTGCAATCAGCAGCCAGGGAAATAACGTTAGAGATTTTGTGCCGTGAAGATTGTATAATAAGTTAAATGCCCAGTACAGTTATAGCAGTGTTAAATAGATGTATTAATATTATCATAATTAAATAATACACAAATAAATGAAGGAATATCTACTAATACTATATATCTATGGTAAACTTTAATACTTTTATATAAGTTAGTGATATTCTAATGTTAAGACTGTGTGTATACATGTATAGCATTGCATTTACATAGTGTGTGTGGTTGGGTGGGCGTGTGCTAATGGGGCATGTACATAATTTTGCAAGTAATGTCTGGTATAGCAACATATATTGTGTATTATAATAATAGTAATAATAATAGCAATAATATAAAGTAATATATGTATACAAATCTATGCTTTCAAGCTAGCATAGTTAATTTCATGCATAGTAACCCTGATTAATGCAAAGATAAATATATGTATTATATATAATTGAAATACAGTTATTGACACAGTTTCAATACCTGTCCTTGAATATTTGTTATTAGTACGATAAATATATTTCTGCCATACCGATGATAGTGATCGGTTGGTGTTATGTGGATGAGTATCTAATCTGATTGGTTAATAACTGCTTGCTGTGGATGGTAACATTAATTAAACTTGTATAACCCATTAAAATAAATAACCCCGTTGTTTACTGATGCAAACGTTTAGCAGTTGTATACGCCTTGTGGTGTTTGCGATCGTTGTTTAATGCTTAACCTTATAATGTTGTGTTTATAGAACCGGTGCTGCATTTTCGTATTAGCTAGGTCCGCTAAGTTTACATCCGTCCTAGAAATGTGTCGGGCTATTAATGCTTTCTTCTCTGAGCGTCGTGACCTTAAAAACCACTGAAGTGTGTTTAAAATTATCACCGAGTACTCGTTTCTGGACACCTTACCGTTGGATGCTCTAGCCGGTATTGGCGTAATTTGAGCATTTTCTTTCTCTTGTTATCTATGGGCGGATAGGAACAAACAGAGAACTAGGACAAGTTACCGTATACACCTTAGCTAAAGATGGCTGACAGCACCTGGCCGATATCTAGTCCTTTATTCAACGTAAAGAAGTCTCATTTCCGTTTTTTTTTAAAGTCTTGGCCTAAACTAGTTTGACTTTATTGATCGGTGAAACAATTTTAATATGGATGTCATGCCTAATTATGAAAAACACCGTTATATGGCTTATGAATAGATTAATTGGAAAGGTTTATAACTTAATTCATCTTGATCTATATTATACTTATAGTCTTGTGTGTGTGTGTGTGTGTGTGTTAAAAGTTTATCATGTCGAGTTAAATAATCTTAATTCTATGTGAAGGTACTACGTAGAGATACATGAAAGGTTATTTAATTTTTGCCACTTGATAGAAGGGTCATATATCAGTATGGGAAGAGCCAAAGTCACCGTTTTGATACTCTAAAGGATAATTTACTTGAACTGTTCAAAGAATCAGTTAGAAAGTAAAACAGATTAAGGAAAGCCCATTTTACTCAATGCTCGTCTAGTAGTATGAATGTTTATTTTTAGAGTGTAACATCAAAATTGTCAGTAATTATTCTGATTGCATATGTAACAATGTGTAATAGACCTGGGAAATTGAACGTGCCATTCAGTCGAGATTGACAGTGATCACGTGGTTTATGGAGTTGGTTCACACAAATGTCACGCTCGATGTATATTTATTTGGCATTTCTACTGGTATATTTTGTTCCACTTTAACGTATATTAGTAATTATTATGTGTATGTATTGAATATATAACTTCGAAATACACGACATAGCTATTGTTACGTCATTTAACTGGATGGTCGTGATTGGCTGTTGAGTACCACGTGTCTGTGATGGAATCATTTACTTTGCGAAAGATTAGGTTAGGAGGGAGGACTCCAAGCCAGTTGGACATCAACATATTCTGATAACTTATAGTGGTCAATTGAGAAAGATACTTTTAATTTGTTTTATCGTTTTGACACCATTATATAGTTACGGATCTTTTTTAAGCCGGGATGTAACGCGAATACGAGTTGATTCTTGTAAATTCTCGCGATATTCCAATACTGAGCACGATGCATGTTCGCTGCGGCGCATGACACCTTATAATAAGATCTGAATATGGATGAATTAATTAAAATAAATTTTTGTTTTAGTTGCTAGATAACTTAATCTTCAAAATCCTCTTTAAATCACGGAGTGGTCTAATGTATGTGTGTCTTCTTGTAAAAAGATATCACAAAATGTGTTCTCCTTATAGGCATTTGCCTGTTTTGCTTTTTGTTAGTTCAACTATTATTTCAGTGGCAGAGTGAGCGATAGAGAACACTGCTTGGAATATATATATATATTTTTTATATGTTACTGTTAGTTATTCCTTGATGCATTATACACGAAATGCTATATGATTTCCCCGATTAACTTGGGTGATCCCAAATGACTCATCCTTCACAGCGAAGTATGCAATACCTAGAGGGCTTCGTTTGTGAATTCCGATGGTCTCGTGCCATATCTGTCATTTCTGCCGTCTGTTTATATATCCCGGCGAATAGACTAAAGCTAAGACGATCGACTGCATGGCTCCGTGTCACCAATACAAGCCCTCCTGTTCTCTTGTTTATTGCATCCAAAATGGATCATCAGGAGAGATCATCTGTGGGATAGCTGTTGTCATTCTACTGACAGCACGATCAGAGACCAACTGTCTAGTCCACGTCCATGGATAATCTACTACCAGCCTGTTGCACCAGCCAGCTCTGTATCACCATTGAGAGTGATCTCGGTGTAATATGGTGGTTATCTGTGTTGTCCTGCCACTCTCTACTCCGATATAAATATTTTCTTCTGGCATGTCTAGAAGAGCTATTTGGAAAAAAGTTCGAAAAGGGCAATCTCATAAATATCCACAATCTGTCGCCCATTTGCTTGGTGGATTAGAGGCTTAGAAAGACTTGCCATTGTACCGGAGATTTTAAGCTGAATTGCAGCGTCGCTTTTGGTCATTTTACACGTATAGCAGTGCATCTTCTGTTTGTTGTGTGTGTGTGTGTGTGTGTGTGTGTGTGTGTGTGTGTGTGTGTTGTAAACACACTGAAAGTCCAAGTAGAGGTGTAAAATTGTATTCGATGTACCACTTTGCATCTCTTATAATATTTAAATAATAATTACAGTATTTAAATAGGTAAAATAATATTTGGTATTATTAAAGAAAGAACAAATTTGAATTAAGGCAACTTAAGACTCTCAAATGAAGTGAAATTGGGAGAAAAAGTCACACAACAGGACAGATGTGACTAATTCTTTAAGTAAACTCTTGTTAGTTTTCAATGAAGAGCACTGCTATTTCTGACTGATGAATGTTTTATTTATTAATATAGTATACAGATCGGTCGCTGGAACAGGTTTCTTTTACAGTGATCTTCGGTTGTATTTGTATTTATAGAGTGCCAGTGCACTTTTCCGAAACTAATTTTAACTTCAAGTTGGCTTGAATGGTTAGTTGAAATTTTACTGTATTTATCTTAAACATGGATTCTTAAACGTTTAATTAACATCAGGTTGGTTGGTTGGTTGGTTGGTTGGTTGGTTGGTTGGTTTGACCTGTGGCAATCAAGGTCACGGTAGGAATATATGACTTTGGGAGGGGGAGGGTACAACTCATTAGGGAAACATCCCACATATTCGAACCCACAACCTAGAGGCTTCCAGCACAATGCTCTATTACCACTGCCCTATCTGAGAACACAATTTTGTCCTCAGATAACTTCTCAGGATCTTTTATCATCAGTGGTTTTGTTGAGAAATAAAGTAGGGAGGTCCAACAAATACCAGAGTTAGATATTAGTAGCCATCATTGGGGCCTACGTTGTGGCAGGCAAAGGGCATTGGAAACGAAAGTAGCCAGGTCTCTCTTCTTGACAATAAGCGGGTAAAATGGTCCGGTCCCGGCTTCTAACAAAATAACTCATTGATTCATCATAAACTGCAAGTCAGCCTAGAGTAGGCTATACATCGTTTGTATACATAGGGCGCCTCCGTGGTCTAACTGTAGCGCGTTGGACCACAGATCACTACCACCCGTGTTCGAATCTCGACGTGGGCATATCTGAAGGTTGTTTCATCTTTGACTTCGCTTCATTACTTTTGGAAGGTCGCTTGGCCCATTTAGCCTACCATGTGCACAAAAGTGGCTGTAAAACAACACTCATCATCGTTAGTTTAGCTAGCACTTGGTATATAGTGTATGCTGGCTCTATACAGTTCTCATCCAGCTCATACTCGTATTTATGAGATTCTTTTCTCCAGACAGTTGCTCCTGAGCCATGAATCTCCCAGCAGGTGACAGCATTTACTGTCCCAGCGGGTGTCACCAGCGTCATGGCTGAATGACTTAACAACGATTCAGCTGCGTTTAAATAAATGGTCTGGCTTCGGTAGACCATGCTTGATATACAAAAAATGAAATAAACGAAGGGCCGTTCGAAAGATGGCTTTGTCATGACTATCCCTCACTAAACAGTACAGATGGTCTTCCGAGTCGGGTTTGAGAAAATTTGTAAATAATATTTGGTATATATAAATATTTGTTGCTTTTTTAAATGCTCCACACAAAGCTGAAATTATCACCTTAAAGTTATATCTATTAAATGGTGGCAGGAAAGCGAAAGCTTTTTTGTTGTGCAGCCAGCCATTGTTTTGGATGAGTCGATTTCAGATTCCGTGTTATAATGATGTCCTTTTTTCCATTCTCCGTTATCTAAAGGCTGTCTTCCAATTTGCGTGTGATGCATGCTTTTTTAACTACTTTGCACTGGTAGTGGCACAAAAATTGAACACACATTAACCAATCCGGATGAGAACCGGCAGTCGCACACGGATCTCGGGAGCGGACTCTAAGAGTTTCGGTGGCAGCCGTCCTTATTATAATGCTGAAATTCGTTCACTGCCGGGATACCACCATAGGTGGGTGTCCGTCTGGACGGAACCAGTCCCGTTCTTCACAATAGTGCAGCTGGCCTGTCCCGCTCGAAGCTATAAAAGAGAACCGACGTCTCGAAATTGTGATCAATTGTATAACATGTCTGGACACTGAGTGTAACAGTGAGTGTAACACTCAGCTGGGAAGTGACTGAGATGTAGACTTTAGAGTCATCACTGTTTTATATGTAAAGGATGTAAGTGGCGTTCTAATTCTGGTGAGTGAAATAGGATCATAGAAGATGTTAGTTGTCTTTTATCCATCTTTAATTGTTTATTTGTTGTTTCTTTCTTAAATGTTGTCAGTGTTTGTTTTGTGCGTCATATTCTGGAATATTGTGTGATAGTAATTATTAGAGTATAATCTTTCAATACATGTTACATTGGCCTGAGAGTGTAATTGGGACATTTTATGTTGCAACCATTACAGAATATTATGTCTCTTTTCTGGAAATTATTAATTCAATTTGTTTTAAAAATAATATTAGTCAAGCGTTTTGCCAGTCATGATATTTCAAATAGGGTGTCTCATTTAAGCCCAACTAATAGTGTGGCCAACCACAGACCTCTGGTATCTGGTTTTGAATACCGTTCTGGCTATGTCTGGGGGATATCTGATCTTTCACTTTGCTTCTTTCATAAACCTTTTGTAGGCCACTGACACCTCATTTAGTCTACGATGTGGACAAATTGATCGAAAACTGTAGCATCATTTGTTTTGTATTTGGCGGATTTGTTTTCATCTGTTTTATGGTCATTTTTAAAAGTAGATCATCATTGTCGCAGTACGTCAAACACACCAAACTGCAGCCGTTTATATTCCTCTATCAAGAACTTGATGAAATCGATGTTCCTAATCCTATACTCTTCAGACTCCCATAGGAGACATTCATCTTTCGACCATTGGCTGTTTAGCCACAGTATCAGTTGGCGCCTCGGTGGTCTAACGGTAGCGTGTTGGACCACAGATCACTACCACCGTGTTCGAATCTCGGCGTGGGCATATCTGAAGTTTGTTTCATCTTTGAATTTGCTTCAATACCTTCGAAGGTCGCTCGGCCCATTTAGCCTACCATGTGCACAAAAGTGGCCGTAAAACATCAATCATCATCATCATCATCATCCACAGTATCCGTAATGTCGCCAATACCATTATCAGTTACTACTCACAGCCAAGTGGAGCTGAGGACTCGCGGTGATAAAAGAATATGTCCACACTTTTGACGTGATCTGTAATCCAGGTTTTGTGGCACTCATATAAAGAGCCCTTAAATCAGAGATCACAAACTCTGTGAACATCTCAAATCTTTATTAGATGATTAAACTTGAAGATATAAAATATCACGTCATTATTTAGAATGCAGCACATAAACATCAGCTAGCTTAATGTTTTACGCCCACTTTTGTGCACACGATAGGCTAGATGAGCCTCCAAAGGTTATGAAGCGGAAGTCAAAGATGAAACCCCCTTCAGGTATGCCCACGCTAAGATTCGAACTCAGGTGGCAGTGATCCGTCGTTCAGCGTGATGGAGATGGTGCAATATCATAAATGCTAATTGTTCGTAAATAAGTTTTAAAACTCCAATAACGTGCCTCACTTTATAGATTTAACTAAGAACAGAATATAAATATTATACAGAAGGTTTGTGGCTTAAGTGTTAACAGCGACCGTTTTCACCCCATTCAGAATTTGGCAATCAACTGGAGAAATGGTTATTATTCTTTATCTGCTGACTGTCTGAGGTCAACCTGACATTATTACGGCTATCTATATTTACTGGACGTGGGCATAGATCATTTAATTAGGATGGACGTGTTTCTGGGGATGGAAATCAAAAACTGTATGCTGGAATGAAACATACAGTATTCTGCTCTCACCTGGTTCATCATCGTATTATAACAAAGAATGAATCTTACACGTGATAAGCTGTTGTCCTAAATGTTTCCAGTAGCTATCAGGTAGATTATTATGAAAACTGTTGATTAAATGGTAGTACACACATAGCTAAAGAGAATAAATGCTGCCTTTAAGTTATATTTTCTCACACAGGTTCATTACATTAACAACTTTAGCTCTCTCAGGATGCTTAACTAACGAATTCGCTATGTTATAAAGCAGTATCCACGTGTTTCATTACATTTGTGGTTAGATGCTGTATTAATATGAATATTATTAGTTCAGGCTGTAGATCAGAGTGATGTGAAAGTTGCGATGTTTTGTTTAAGTTAAATCACTAATGTTAATATTAAATTGACTCGCAAGCAGAGGACACATACACATATACACACACACAAACATATACACACCATACATTATTATACTAATCAGTTTTAATATATTAAGCCATTTATTTTACAAACCTGTAGGCTGCCGCTGGATTTGAATACCAACCAAATTAGTATTATCATTGAATGTTTTATTATTTATCCACCAACAGTATTTTGCCACATTTTAAAGTTGTCATTCCAATGATTTCGGATTTGCCGCATTATGGCTAATGATTTTAGTATGAATCAAAATATCAGATGCCACACATGAAATAAGTGAGTGATGGAAGAAAAACAAATACAAATATCTGAACTTGTTGAAACGGTCCATTTATCAAAGTAAATCAACAAGGATATTAACTGTTGTTATTTATTAATCAGTACATCACAATAATATTAAACAAAATGTTCAAAATCATTGCTCATTATCATGTATGTACCAGATTCAGGTGGAGTAAGGCATTTTGCAATTGTTAGATAATCATTTACCAACAAACGTTCTCGGTTAAATCCAAGAGTATTTTCTAATGTGGCATATTCATCATGCACTTAATTTGATATATGATCAATCATTAGCTAGCCAACTGTTTGCAACAGTAATGCATTAAACAATTTAAATTCAAAGCCAAATAATAAATTATTTATTTATGATAATTTTATAGTCATTGTTGCTCGGATATTGATCTACATATTAGAAGGTTCGACGCCCGATTTAATTGTCTGAAATTGCTGCGTTGATCTTTCTCATCGGTTTTATTCCACATTCAAAGTGTATGTGGCATATTTTATGCGGAAGATGAAGTTTTTCTTATTGTTTAATATGCATGTTTAAATAGTTTAATATACATATATAAATAGAATATTTGGTTGTTTTGTGAGAACATTTTATGTGATTATGTTTCTGTTTGTGAAGTTTTCAAAATAGAAAATAGTCAACAAAATCAATGAAATGATGATACATATCAGAAAGATATTTAATAACTCATATACTCAGGTGTGTTGGGAATATGCATAATATTAACTATATTCTTCATTTCATTAAATGTATAACTAATTTTCTTCCATCTGTCATTTCATACAGGTGTCATATAGAATTCCTCATCTTTTTAATACATATAACCTGTAGACCCATTTTAGAACCCTTTAATTATTTATTATTAAATTTGAAAGTTTGACCAATCAGCCAATTATGTTAGTGAAATCTTTTCTTGATTCGATTGATAAAAATTCACCTGCCTCATTTATAAATACGTTTTGAACTGTTTTGAATTATTAAATTTGGATCGCGATAAATGAATTATGAACACCAGTTTGTCTATCTATAAGTACTTGTATTATTTTAAGAAATTTGACATTTGTTTTCTATTAGTGAGCTATTTCCTCAGTCTGTTTATCTTAGAGACATGTACTATTTATACAGATGGCACCATTATTTCCCAGCTGTTCATTGTTGATGTGTCATTGTCTAGTCATAATACGTTCATTATTCATCTATTTTTAGTTCATGTTAACTAATTCCCGTCGTTTCTATAGCTCATTGATAGTACCCATTTATGTAGTGTATATTTATTTAGTGACCAGATAACGGACATCACTTCATATTTGGTATTTTGCCACACACACACACACACATTTTGTTATCTTATTTCAAACAGAATATATTTAGCCATCTCAGCTAAGTATGGTAGTCATTATATAACATGTAATGCCTAAAGTATTGATAAACGTGAAGAATTATGTTGAGCTGTGTTCGCTTACATATTATAGCTGTGGTGCACTTTGAATTGTGCACCCTGGTGAACCATCGGGTTTCACAGTCAGCTAATTTCGCATCCCTGTCCACCTGCTATAAATTGTTGTGCATGTTTTTTTCTTGTGATATTCAAGACGTGAGATAGCCATATGAAATGATTATAGGCCATTTTTGCTAAGAACATTTAAGACGCTGTTGTTTTTGTGCTTATAATCGGGCGCCCCCGTGGTCTAGCGGTAGCGTGTTGGACCACAGATCACAACCACCCGTTTTCGAATCGCGGCGTAGGCATATCCGAAGGGTGTTTCATCTTTGACTTCGCTTCATTATCTTTGGAGGTCGCTCGGCCCATTTAGCCTACCAATTGTGAACAAAAGTGGCCGTAAAACATCAATCATCATCTTGTTCTTATAATCAGTCCGCTCATTTAAGAAAGTGGCGAATGAATAAACTTCTTCAGTTTAATCTGTTAGCAATTGATTACACTGAATATCAATTATTCAGGGGACGTTTACTTGTTCAAGTAAATCAATATCGATTTAATATTTTAATGTTTTGCTTATTGAGTAATTCAGTGGAAATCTAGATACATAATGCTACACTGAAACTTTACATATTGTTTTTGTGTGAGTACAGGAACGATTGTGTTGTTTATAGTTTTGAAACATGAACCTCCGGGTTTCTACTCCGAAATTTATGACTGGACATTTCCAATAATAATTGCTTGAATCTCTCCTCTATCTCTCTATCGATCTATCCATCATATCCATCAGTAGCTACATCAGATAACACACACACACATATATATATATATATATATATATATATATATATATATATATAGAGAGAGAGAGAGAGAGAGAGAGATAGAGAGAAACACACACACACACACACACACAGATAGAGAGAGAGAGAGAGAGAGAGAGAGAGAGAGAGAAAAACACACAGAGAGAGAGAGAGGTCACAGTGTATTAGACAGAGCAAGAGAGGAAAAGGTGGAAGCACTCGTTTGCTCTCTCTCTCTCTCTCACACACACACACACACACACACACATTACGAGCTTTTTTTAGCTATACACTTCAGTCAACTCTGACAACACAATCAGTAGCTAAGAAAAAACACCGACAATAGATTAGCTATTGTTGTATGTGTGATAATTACTATAAGTAGGTTCGGCAGAAAGAACTGTTGTTTATCTGTTAATCCTCAAAAGTGTTAGTTAATTGCTGACAGCTGGATATTCTACTTCGGGTACTGGAGCAGCAGAAGGAACTTTACCACAGCTGGCTTTTAAAAGCCAATCTGATCGGAATGTTTGATTGTGTTTTCTAGATCAAGAATGTTGAGCCTGTCACCGCTGTCTGAAGGGAGCTCGGCAGACGATCTAGAGAATGACCAGGAGGACTTCGACGTAATGGTGCCACCAGCCAATGACAGCATGAACGTAGACGCCGGGTGCAATGGCGTAGCCAGTCGGTTAGCCTTCACCTTTGACCTGACCAAGTTAGACGAAGATGGCAAGCCGAAGAAAAAAATGCCCCGAAGGTGAGCGGCTGATCCTAATCTTTTGTCCATTTGGCTGAAAGCATGTTAGTGAATGGCTCGTTTGAAAGGAATGTTAGAAGATTGTATGTTTTGTAATCGGGTTTATATAAAGTGCCCTAATTTCATACTGAAGGCCCACTCAGTAGTGCTAACTGTATATGTTCTATGGCTTAGTTAGCATTTTCATAGCATAACCGGTAGCTGAATTGGTCAAAGATACTTCTTTCAAACATAAGCCATCCTGGGGTTTGAACCCCGGCACAACTATGCCTGAAGGATGTTTCATCTCTCAATTTGCCTAAATTATTACTTTTGAAGGTTTCTCAGCCCATTTGTGTGTGCAAAATTAGCCTTAAAACAGCAAGATACACATTCACTGAGGACCTTCTAGATGGTACTATTCTACCACCGAGCCTCTGTGGTCTAGTTGGTAGCGCATTGGACCACAGATCACTACTACCTGAGTTTGAATCTCGGCCTGGCCCATATCTAAAGGGTGTTTCATCTTTGACTACCATGTCCAGAACAGTGGCCTTAGAACATCAATCATCATCACTCAAACAGTGGTAATGTTTATATTTTAATAAGTGTTTTCTCGCAGCCTGAACCACATTCAAATTTCACAGCTTTGATATTTATTTCTTAGAACTGTGCTTTTTGTGGGTGTTGGTGAAATTAAATTTTCTTTTCGACCTTTTTGACAGACTGGGGCACAGCATCACAGTGATTGGGCTGTGTTTAGTAATACATAACAAGACTCAATAGCGGTGATGTTTTTGGGGTATTCATTAGAAGCCTGTCACAGCTGGTTCGAGAACTCCATCAGCAGTATGTGGTCACTTTCTTTGTCTTTGATTATTACACGTTGAAAAATGAAGTTTTGCAAAATCTTATGGGCTTCTGATATCCCACTATATTCATCTAATACCAAGGTACTGTCAATATCAGTCTGGATTGTGCATTATTTTATGATGACATTTGTCCAGCCCAGAGATGACGTGATGGCATTTTATATAACAGACAGCAGTCGCTTTATGATAGGATTACAAGCTTTGACATAAAACTCATCTTTTGCACCATCTTTTGTTTAACAATATCAGGTTGCTGTCTGTCGACTGCCATTTGTATAAATAGATTTTTTTATTTATGATATTATAAGTCTGCCAGTTATGGTATACACACGAACGTATGTATATATATATATATATATATATATATATATATATATAGAGAGAGAGAGAGAGAGAGAGAGAGAGAGAGAGAGCTTTTTATATCTGACCAGAGCATTGTATTAATCTGTCATAAACAAAATTAATAAAAAAAACTTGGCTGAGAAATAGTTTAACTATGAAGACATTCATTTCATGTTTGTGACAGTTAAGTGCCTTGCCACAATCAGGTTTTGTGGTTCATAATGATATGTACACGTGTGTGTATGTGTGTGCAGTTGTTTTAACTGCTATATAATCTTTTACTTAATGTTGATTAAGGAGATTAGACGTTTGAAAATATAAATTATTTGGTACATTCTCCATCCTGCAACACCCTCAGTTGACACATGATCAGCAATCCTGCAACCCCCTCAATCTACTCATGATCTGAGTCCTGCAACACCCTCAATCTACACATGATCCGAGTCCTGCAACACCCTCAATCTACAAATGATCCGAGTCCTGCTACACCCTCAATCTACACATGATCCGAGTCCTGCAACACCCTCAATCTACACATGAACAGTCATGTAACACCCTCAATCTACACATATTATCAGTGTTACAATATATATGATGCGCTGTAAGATACAAATGAATACTCAACATTGAAAATAGTTTTTTTTATACTTTTTTGCATTTATATGATGTGTAAACATTTCTATAACTATAAGGTATTAAATTTTATAATTACACTGAAAGTATTAAAAGCAGCACATTTTGATATGTTTTCAAAGTAGTTACATTATCAAAATCACTACTGTTTAATCCGTGTTCTCTCTTCGTATCACAGAAGGACTTGGCACACTAATAGTGATATTTGCCATTAAGTTATGCTTTTCAATTTCATATACAGTGGATTGAATTAAATTATTTCCATTCATTAAACCATGTTTATCGCGTCTGACCTTATTATAGGCCACAAGCTCTTCATGTAACTATTGGGCATTTTAATGCCAAGCAAAAAAATCTAAAACCATTTGAAGTCATAGATGAAGTCCACCTTTTGTTGTATGGCAGGATCAATGCATTGGTAGTAATGTCACATATAGCCTGGGTCTGGTTATAATAAAGGTCTTGTACTGAGTTATCAAATTCTACATCAAGAACATTCACAATGATCATATGATTTGAAATCCACAGGTGTGTGTGTGCGTGTGTACGTGCGTGCGTGTGTGTGTATGTTCGTGCATGGATTATTAATTGTGTCCTAAATGCGTGGCAGTATCAGTCTGATAAGATCTATAGTTCATAGATGTAAAAAATATAACCAATTTTGAGAAGGCAAAGGGGCCCTTTATCAGCCTGTCACGTCTATAAAACATGCAAATTAATAACTGTGGCCTGAACACCGGAGCCCACCATTCCTGTCCTGGGGGGTGTAGTCATATTTAGGTAGAGTGCCGTGTCTGAGGCCAAATTAGAAGGCGTTGATTGGTTTAGATGTTAGCCTAACGTGGATCCGATGATAGAATTATCCGCTAGAGCCGTGGCAGTTGTTAATTGGACCGATATGGCTGTCATTAATATTAAGTGAGCGAGTTGAGTGATTGAGCGATGATGGTTTCGTCGAAACATTACCTGTCAGCTGCACACCTGAGACGTATGGCTGAGCGATAAGTGACGATCCGCTGGCGAAATGAGGCACCGATCAGAACAAAGAGCTTTTGTACTGGAGAATGAAACATCCCCCAGGTGTGGCCATAACGCTCAGTCGCAGCAGTGACACCGTCCTACGAGCGGTGCGTCTACGAGAACGTGCTGATAAATGTCAAACGCCATACTAACTAAGACTTGCAAGCACGATCTCGGGTATCAGAGACGCAAACATGTCAACCACTTCCTACAAAATGATAAAACAATTACAAAGTCAATTACAACAATATAATATTGCATGTTAAATTACAGTAAATAAGTATTTTATTCATTGACAGAACATATACATGGTATTAACATATATGTAATTTTATTATACAAGCATGCTAAATAGTAATAATTTTTAATATTTTGATTATTGAGAGCTAGTAAAAAATATAGATGTTGTGTGTGTATGTGCATGGTCGTGCTTGTGTGCGTTTAAATAAACGTGGAAAGGCTTCAGACAGCTAGATGGGGTGAGGACTGGATGTTGTACCTTAAAAATGTCAATAATCAATTGTACATTGAATAAATATATGGGGTTTCTTTTCGTACATATCTTCATTTATTACCTTTAATACTTTGTCCTGAAAAATGGTAATTTTATCCTGGAGTTTAATATTTTCTTGTCTCTGTGTGCATACGTGTGTGTGTGTGTGTGCGTGCGTGCGTGCGTGCGTGCGTGCGTGTGT
The DNA here is from genome assembly GCA_025642065.1 of Paralvinella palmiformis. Classification (NCBI taxonomy): domain Eukaryota; kingdom Metazoa; phylum Annelida; class Polychaeta; order Terebellida; family Alvinellidae; genus Paralvinella; species Paralvinella palmiformis. The sequence goes on along the minus strand of JAODUP010001099.1, from coordinate 87,974 downwards.
GTGTGTTAAATTGTTAAGTTGTTGTGATTGCTGTAATAATCCGTTAACATTACTAAGCATCTGATTGTGGTATATTGTAATAAACGTCGGTGTATTGTTTTTAGATACTAATTGTTTTACAATAAATATTTGTTCGTAATAATTAGAAAGAATGCAGGCTGGTTTTGAATGGATAAAGCTCAACAGTCAAATTATATGTTACTTGTACTTGAATTTTTCAAATAGCATATAAACCTGTACTTATTTATAATCGTTAGGTGAATACTGGGACTTGCATTTGTTAAAAGTAAACAATGATATTTATCTTCAAAATTGTCTAATTGATCAAAATTACTCCTTATTTGATAGTGTACGGGTTATCTTGTGAATGTGTACGTTTCGCTGGACTTCGTACAGTTACTGGATGGTTCGGAGTAGATGCTTTTTAAATATTCAGTGCGTACAAATTACAATCCAGATTGCAAGATTTCATTTATTGGTAGTCACCATTAAAGGCCGACCTATGGACGTGCTGGTCATGGTAATCAGTGGCCGTTTTGATGGCCGGCTGATTGGATTGGAGGCTTAGCTTAAAGCTGGCTTAGCCTCTAGTTCTGTGTATCATTCGTTATATTGATATCTGTATGGAGCGACTTCTTTAGGGCGAGGGTGTATTTGTGAATGCTTCAGAATAAATCAAATGTGCTTCGAACTTACATTAACACCATTATGATACCGAAAGAGTTGTGAGTAATGTCGCAAAAAAAGTATAAGGGTTGTTAAGAATTACCTGAAAATTTCACAAAGATGACTGAATATCAATATAATTAGATCGCGTAAGTCCAAAAGTGACCTTTGATTATAAGTTTTTTTTTATAATTTGGATTATGCTGTTATTTAATAGTAACTTAATCTGTAATACAAAAACAATACAAATATATAGAATTGTTCAGCGGTGAACGCGACCAATTAGAAGTGATCATAGAATTATACCCACCTAGACTAATTGAGCCGAATACTCAACCAATTGATTATTCAGAAACGTCCCCCTCCTAATTTTATCTCGCAGGTTTGTTCCTACTGTGGTAAATGTGTTCAAGTGAGCGAGCATTCTCTCGGCTGAGATGCCAATAGCGGCTCGTACTGATAGCGTCATCCATGGTGTCTTGTTATCTGTCCGCTATCCGTTGACCTTATCTTGGTATATCTCTGTGGTATTGACATTTCCTATGGGATGTCCTGAGTAATTTTACAATGATAGATGATGTTTACGTCCCATCACTGTCTATATATCATCTTAAGCGAAATATGACTGTAGTGTCTCTGGTTATAAATAGAACAGGAGACTTATCATACTTCGGTGGCATGCTACATTGGTTACAAGCAAACACTGGCCATTGTAACTTAAGTAGGTGAACACTGGATGACAGAAGTTTGACGTTTGAAGCCCAACGGGACATCACTATCTGGCCCTCATTTCAACACACGTTATACAAATAATCGATGGAAGTCAGTCTGGAGTGAAATTCATAAATATCTGGACTCATTGTTGTCCTCGGGTGTTGGAGTGGAGTGCTCAGATCTGAGGTCTTAAGTTCTCTTTAGAACAACACCTTGTGGTTGTAGTCTCGATAATATGAAATCAAAACTAAGCTCGGGCTGTACCATTTTTTAACAACAGGAAGACGTTATTTTCCCCTAAGATAACCGCATATGTGAGGAGGAAATGTGCGTAATACAGCTGTGATAATGGGTCCTTTTAAATGCTATATGGCTTTCAGTCACAGGTAAAACAGGTTGAGACCATATACAGCTTATCTACAGTATTGTGTTAGCCATAAGGCCACGCAGTATGGCCATTATTTGACAAGTAATTGTGATTTCAAATGACTGTTAGCTACCACGGACAATTGTTTGATATCCACATTTGTGATGCGAGATGGATCAATCCATCCTCACTCATTGGTTGCATACATTGAGCTGATATATTGTCACACGGTGGCACCATGCTGTATTGATGCTGCAGTGTGACTTGCTACCTCAGGGCAGAATTTGTGAATAGGTTCTGTTTTGTTTTTGTTCTGTCTTTGTCATCTTCTCGAAACGCGGATGACGCATGACATCACGAAAAACAGTTATTGGAAGCTTTAATATACTGAGTTGCCAAAAATCATGTACTTGGTCAGTCACATAGTTACACTATCATGTTCAGATGGAATAAAATAAAATCCCGTTGTGGTCGCTGTAAGTAAGTACTCGACTGATGGTAAACACTCGACGGTTTTAATTCGGTGAAAAAGCAATGCACCTTTAATGTGGTAATCCACACACATAGAAAACACCTGCCTCCCAACTGGATGAGCTGTGCAAGTAATATTTGAATTAACACCAAGAGTCATGGATTAACATCACATTGAAAACTCAATTTAAAAAAAAAACGCCAATAGTTTAGTTTTTTTTGTTGAGTCAGTATTAATCCATGTCCCTCGGTCTAGCATTCTAAAAGTCCAGTAACACGACGCTTTCAACCTGAGTCTGTCATCTAGTGCTAATTTATTGTTAAACGCTAGGACTGTTGATTATCAAACAATAAAATGTTTACTGTCCCATCACCCTATCACTCTTCCTTTGGTGTGCCGCTGACTATTTCATTCAGCCTCTTTGGTCATTCTGTTTTTACATTTATATTTTTTAAACTGTACAAATCATACGTAATTGGGTCTGAGTGGGAAGACAGCTTTGGCTACACTAGCCCTTCAATCTCCATTGAAAATATTATGTTCTGTTATTGCATTATATCTTATATCTATTGTATTCATGCACACGTAAATGGAAATTGGAAATAAACTTCAGTTCGGTTCAGTTGAAAATAAACTTCAGTTCAATTCAATGTATGGCTAGCACACGAATAGAATAAGTTAGCAAAATGTTCGGGAGAAGACTTCCGACTGTACATTTGGCCAGGATGACAACTCACCTGACGGCATCCTTAGAAAAGTTAATCGGCCTTTGAGAAATACTAGTAGAATGGAACATTAGCCCAGTTCCTCTGCCTCAGCCATGTAATATGGATTTTTTAGAAATGAAACAAAAAGAGAATAGATCATGATTTAGAAGAAACATAACATAATTGTTACAAAATACAACTGATTTAAGTACATTTATCTAACAGATTGAAAACCCTAACCCATCCACCATTTGGGTATGGAGTTTATACTCTTTTGCCCGTGCTATTTGCGTAGATACATATATACGTACACTCATTAATAATGAAGCACATACATGTGTTCATATTCATAACACACACACTTAAACACACACACACTTAGCTGTACACACACACGCACATTTAAAGATACAGGCACTTAACTCCACACCCACACACACAGTCAGTCAGTCTTGGATATTGTTTTATAGTTTAGAGAACTGTACAACAAATCTTCAAGTCGGCGTTTAAATCCCAGTTTTAAGACTATTTGTGGGTTGTTTCCCCGGATAAGAAAATCCAAGGTTTGGTTAACACTGGTGTTAAACACAATATTATCTCTCTCGTTCATTCACACAAATATATATATACAGAGAGAGAGAGAGAGGGAGGGGGAGAGTGATTATACGTCTCAGCATCTTTTCTATGTTGAGTCTCCTGATGAATTATCCATACTGTAAAGTTTCTGAATTCATCAGATCGATAGAGTACAATCAGAGATGATCTTCTAAATGTCGTTGACTGTTTTCGAGTTATAGCCTTTGTATCGGAACAAAAAAGTAAAATTATACGAGTGTGATAAATGAGTGTGAAGTGATGTGATATAGACAAATTGAGGTGAATGTTCTCTATGATGTAATCATTGGAAGATTAGTGACAGTTAACTGTGTAAACCATCAACCATTACAAAGATGGCACTCGGCCTTTATATGCGGTAGATTTACGCTACAGAGCCACTAGAATCATTTATTAAAGGTTTGCTAAATGTATAATGTCGAGCTCATTTGACTGCTGGCGCTTTATCTGTGTGCGTGTGTCTGTGTGTGATAAACTGTTGCTGCAATTATCGTAAGCCGGAAAGCGGTGTTATTAAAGGTCACAGGAAAAGTGTTAGTGTTATATATTAAAATCAAATTAAATCAGAGATGTATTTAATTCTTTTCCAGAAATAAAGTTACAGTGGTTTTAAAACTTGCTTTGCTAGCATAATCGAGAATCTTCGGAAAACTTCGGAAGGTGACGTCATCCTTGCCAGACAAAGACGCCAAACACTCCACATGGCCTTGTTTAACATGTGTTACGTGTTCCATATTGTCTTTATTAAACATATAAAATGGTGTATTCTGTCGCATACAATTGTGCAAAGAAACATACATCAAATACCAATGATTATATCCGTATACAGACAAATACCACTTTATTTTAAATAAAGTTATGGGATAGGTGGAGGGAAATAATCGCATTCAGGCCCAGTGTGTTGACTTATCAATTAAATTTATAACAACACAAACAAATACACACCAATCCAACTCTTTTTGTGGACCGGGGACGGGTGTCGGTGGCACAGGTTGCTGCTCTGGGTCCACGTATGCACTTCCTGCGGCTAATTCCTCACAATTAATACTGTCTGTGACCTTTTTCGCTAGTGGTTCAAAGTTGTAGGGTTTGATATCCCTGAGAATGTAAAAACTTTCGTCGGAATCTGACATTTTGTCTGTCAATTCGTCAGAGAGCTTGTGATCAAGCTGCGGCATTACTTGATGTTTGGCAAAGATGACGTCACACAATAACCCCATAGCGAATGTAGTACACACTATCAATAGTTCGTGAAAGTTCGAAAATTAAGGATTTGGGGATCATTTTAATGGAAATATGATAGCTAATGGTTAGAATTGTTTTGATGGTAGTGCATCTGATAGAGAATAAAATAATTGTTTGTTACGTTATATTTACTTCTAAATGTGAAATATCTTTTCCCGTCACCTTTAGCTGATGACACTAATGACACACTTATTGTCCCGTAGAATATGTCTGTAATAACTAATATTTGTGGCCTTAGAGATTATACAGGAGAGTGTATCCATATTATAGAATTAGTGGTTGTCAATTGGTGTGTTGAGAGAGATAAGATGTTTACCTGTGATGATCATAAACATTGTTATTGTCATAATTGATGTCATCTGGCTCCGTTACAGGTTGTGTGTTGTTGTTTTTTGGTGCAGAATGATGATCTGGTTGACAAGTTATCTTGTAACCTTAACCACCGTATTGATATTCTATTATTAGTTACAAATACACTATTAGATCTGTATTAAATGTATTGATCTTACAAAAGCTTCGGTAATTATAGTGTGTGTGTGTTGTGTGTGTGTGTGTGTGTGTGTGTGTGTGTGTGTGTGTGTGTGTGTGTGTGTGTAAAAAGCATTCCATATGATTCAATCGTAGTCTCTTTAAACAATAATGAAATCCTGCTTGATGTCTGCTGCTTATAGCCATTTAACATTCTCAAGTACATATAGAAATAATTGTTATTTGAATAAAATAGAGAATATCTTAAAACTCCAAGAAATGTTCTGATTTTTCATTATTGGTTATAAAAAAATCCGGTGTTTTGCTAATTTAAATACCGACCAATTTAACAAATACGTTTATTCCTGAATTGTGGTAAACGACAGGTATAAGTACATATTGTATGAACTGCTGTTGAATTATTTAATAGTGGATGATGAGAGTGAAATTTGTTTATAGTTACCTTCGTGCGTACATAACGTGACAATCTGTGTGTCATATTTCTAAAGGTAAACACCATTTTTAAAAGATTCTGCTCAAGTAGAGATATTACCTTGATAATTGTTATCCAGCAAGTGAACTCCGGTGGCCTAGCGGTTAAGCACCCGGCACTTGATGCCAAGGGTCGCAGGTTCGATCCCAGCACGAGGTTGAAACTTTTCCAGGGATTAATTTCTCGGCTCACAACATCGTGAAAATATTCATTTATCAGTATTTTCCACTTTTTTCTTCATATTAGTTCAGATCACTACTGTGTGTTCAGTGATCTGATCTTCATACGTTACCTAATATAAACGTTGTGCGACAAGAGGTTTCTGAGAATGCATTGAGAGAAAATGGATCACAAATATGATTTTGCGTTTCTGAGAATTTAGTTTCTCAGTCTCAAAATGTTAGAAAGAGATATTTAGTTTTTAGTTTTCGTGTTTATTATTTCTCAGTCCCCGTGAATTGTCAATAATATTCTTATTGGTCCGATTCTGTCTTATCCATGTCGGGAGTCAGTTTGGAGAACCAACACTTATAATTCTCTATGGATGTGGTTAAAAGGTGACCTTTCAAGGTCAGAATTGATTTGATCTGAAATAATTCCCTGGTTGCTCGTTTATCGTGATAAGTATGTGAAATGAAACCTTTTGTATGGGTTTAGCAGACAATATTCACATATATTACCTATTCCCTTTTGGGTCATTTTTTAATAACTGCGACATGAAAGTACTCCGTACTGACAGCTTCTATATTGGAATTAATGTCTGACATACTTATAGACTTAATGATTCATTTACATAAGATGTTTCAGGAAACTAATTGGTAGCACATCATAAATGGAAGCATTTGTGATTTAAAGGGGAAAACAGCAAACATTAATCATTACCGATTCTGTCAAAGAGACAATGATTTTGCCATTGAGATAAATAGGGAAAAATTATATTAATGCTTTAAGTGTCCGTTTTACAGTTTTTCTTTCTTGTCACAGGATGTCGCATACAGCACATACATCCATGATTTCCTGATTATATATCAGTGTTTTGAGGGCAGTTGAGTGAATGTATAATTAATATTATTCTTCTACCTTACTGAATTATGCTTCCCTGACGGAGTGACCCACTCAATTGTTTGACCCAGAATTGTGACCTATGCCGAGACTAACAGTCACAATTCACGCACTGACTCACTCACTCATTTGATTATGTTTTTTTAGTGTGTATAATTATTTGTACTAGCATTTAAACACAGTGACTTATTTTGTATATTATGTAATCAGCAAAATTCACATACCACTGAGTGAGACATGATAGACACTAATTGGCAAAGAAGATTTAATGAATCATGCATAATTTCTTTCTTTCTATTAATTATAAGAATTATTAATAACATTCAGGTAGATAACATTTTGGATGGTGGATAACACTCCACAGGTATTGTTCATTTTGATAAATGACTGTCCTCTGTGATGCTGATTGTTTGTTAATATGTAGTTGGTCATTGTATTGTTTGTTAGATAATAGTTGGTCATGGTATTGTTTGTTTATTTGTTTGTTTGATAGTAGTTGCTCATGGTATTGTTTCTTTGATAGTAGTTGCTCATGGTATTATTTGTTTGATAGTAGTTGCTCATGGTATTGTTTGTTTGATAGTAGTTGGTCATGGTATTGTTTGTTTGATAGTAGTTGGTCATGGTATTGTTTGTTTGGTGGTAGTTGCTCATGGTATTGTTTGTTTGGTGGTAGTTGGTCATGGTATTGTTTGTTTGATAGTAATTGGTCATGGTATTGTTTGTTTGATAATAGTAATGGTCATTGTATTTTTTTCTTTAATGAAGGCCAGTTTATGTCGTCAGGTCATATATTTATGAGTGTTTCTAGGTCATGTCCGTCATTTTATTGTACTTGTGAGGTTTTGGGTACTTAATAGGACAACAAATCCTTCACAGTCCTCTCATGTATTATTAATGTATGCATTATTTGTTGAGCTCACACAAAACTCGATGAAAACAACAATGTTATTATAGAGTAGATTTATTGAACTCTGTCACAACTGTCATTGATAGAATTGGTTTTATTCACTGTGTGTGAACCAAATTAATCCCCCCCCCCTTTTGTTGCAAAGTGAGTAATAGTCTCTCAACAGGAAGTCTTCCTCATCAACAAAGCATCATACCACATCATTGAATGTGTGTTGAAGAAGTAGGGTAAACATCTAAGTTAGTGAGCTGGCTGTGATTTGAGAAAGATTATTTGAATTTGTATTGAAATTCCTAGTTATCGACCTACCAGGGGATGGTATTTAAAGTAGGTTGCCGTCAATATATGTGCACGCAAGAAATAATTATGCATCCAGATTTATGCATACATGGAAGAAATGTTAACACCTTGATGTTTTGCAGCCACTTTTCTGTACATGGTAGGCTAAATGGGCCAAGCGACTGCTGCCAAAGGTAATAGATAGGAGTCCATACATGGAAGAGTCACCGTGTCACTGTAATTTCAGTTGCTTCACAAACAAGTCTAGATTGATGCGACCATTAATACCCGTTGTCAATTAGGACACTAATGGCTTTCGGTAACTGGCCAATGGGTTTGGTTTTTTTTTTTGAAAACATAAATTGTGTGATTGATCATTTCAAACAGATGCATACACAGATGTATAGTGATGGCGTATTTCCCTAGATTTAAATCAATAATGGAAGTATGCCATCATCATGGATTTGCAACAGGTATAAGTTGACCGATTAGGCTATCAAATAATTCATTTCCTTGTTCAATCGTCAATGAAACACTTACGTTTAGCTAAATGACATAACGCACCTTTGATTTTACATATAGCAGATGAGCACGTATACCTGAATGAAACAATCCATTTCAATACGCCACACATAATATATATTTTTTTATCGACCGGTTCATTTAGTCACATAATAGTTGGTCATTGTATTGTTTGTTCTGTAGTAGTAGGTCATGGTATTGTTTGTTTGCTAGTAGTTGGTCATGGTATTGTTTGTTTGATAGTAGTTGGTCATGGTATTGTTTGTTTGATAATAGTAATGGTCATTGTATTGTTTGTAATGGTCATTACTGCCAAAGTATGATTCCCTTATGAAAACATCCCATAATTACATGCATGGGTCACATCTATAATCTGCGAGTTTGCAGCACATTATATGATCTAACAATTGCAACAGCAGAACGTCCTATTCAATTCCTTTCAATAAACCTATACATTTCCTTTCAATAAACCGGGCGCCTTCGTGGTCTAGCTGTAGCGTGTTGGATCACAGATCACTCACTACCACTCGTATTTTAATCTCGGCGTGGGCATATCTGAAGGTTGTTTCATCTTTGACTTCGCTTCATTACCGTTGGAGGTCGCTCGGCCCATTTAGCCTACCATGTGCACAAACGTGGTCGTAAAACACCAGTCATCATCATCAATCATCCCTTCAATGAACCTATACATTCGTATCTAATATGTGTGCATTTAAGTGTATTGTTTTATTTGGATGTCTTCATCATGTTTCCATTTGATTATTTCTCGCTTACGTAATAAATAATCTACGATTTCTTGCTTTCCGATGTGACATAATTTGTGGCAAGCAGCCATTTATGGCTGAAGAATGATTTGAGTAATGTGTCTATCCCGTCTCAAGTGCGTGATCATTTATTACAGAAAACTCACCGTAAGCAGACAGCCACCTCCTTTTAGCATATATATATATATATATATATATATATATATATATATATATATATATATATATCACCATCAGAATGTCCAGGTAGATGATTTGCTGCACTTCACGTATGACAAATGGCACACGCTGAGTATTCTGTTTGGGTTTGGTGTTAAGGTGTAAATGGATGTATATATATCACATGTCTAAAGCTTGGCCTCGTTCTTTGGCAAACCTAATTATATCCTAGCCATTGTGAACATTTTGATAGTGTATTTCCCGAATGCGGACTAAACTATCGATCTTTTGCAATGCTTCAACCACTTCGATGATGCACCTTGTCAGATTACCTAATCATTAATTAGATAAGCCGCTGTTGTGACGTTGAACTCGCCATCTGCTGACAGTTTTAAGTTATGGCTAGAAACTGGTTCAGTTACAACCTTCTTAATGCAAAATATAGCTTTACCTTTTCAAGCGCTACAATTGAGAGACAGGAGATAAATCAGCTTAGAGAGCCCCAACGTAGTATGTGGGTGGGTGTCATTCTAACAGCGCACGTCAGTTGGGCGAACATCCTTTCATCAGACAGCTAAAATTGTTATTACCGTCGTAGGAATATCGTAGTCCCGTCCCTTTATCCAACAGCCGTAATATATTAACACGATTTGTCTTCTTTTTTTGGCATTCCCATGGGCTCTATATGTTGTGACGATACCGAGGTAAAAGGGGTATTCACCAAGTCAACTTGAACAGACAATTGATTGATGAAATGACAACGTGAAACACTTAGCGGTTCTCTGTGGCCACATTAAATACGCTGAATACGGTAATAAGATTACATAGAGCTACACAAATGTGGCTATTGTCTGTGAAATTATCGATGGGTACAGTTCTTCTGTCGGGGTTCATGTGTAGAGTTGGCCTACTGTGTCCTGCCTTTCGTATTACAGACAACCTGAAAGAAGGCAACTTCAAATTAGTCTCTCTCTCTCTCTCTCTCTCTTGTGTGTGTGTGTGTATGTTGTGTGTGTGTGTGTGTGTGTGTGTGTGTGTGTGCTATGGATCAAATATTAAACCCCCACTCACTCACCCACTCACTGACTTGTTCACTCATTCATTTTCTCTCTCACTCATGTAATCATTTAATAGCGTTCTCATGGTGCAGTGCTTACATCACTGTGCTGCAAGTCTCCGGGTTGCTAGTTTAAATCCGGCTCGTGCCAGTGTTCGAGGAACAGTTTACCTTCGGCATCTCAAGTCGGTTGGTCACTCATCTCCTCACTCGCTCGTTCACTCACTCAACCATGCACTCATTCAACTGCTCGGTCATTTACTCATTGATAATAATGCAATCCATTTATAGTGGGCACAAAAAGCCTATGTTGGCTGAGATCTGGCCGTATTCGTTGTGTCGACAAGTTCACGCTTATCAATGTTGGTGCAAACTAAATGTAGCTACGACGTTGTTATTTTAGTGTATCCAGTCCCCTGCATTGATCTACAGTAGAAATCCAGTGAATAGGTAATGCGAAACGTAGTAGAGGCACCATCCAAGTTTGACACTTCTTCGGGATCGTCGAGCTCATTTTATAATAATGTCCATGAGAGTGTCCTCTACAGTTATCTGTGCTGAGTGTTTAATCTCTAAACTGACCGTAAACTTGTGATACTTAATAGTTTGAAGTGGGTGTAAAGTGTTAGTGTAAAACAGAGTTTTACACTTTCCCATGTTGTTAATTAACGAGAATATTCCCATATGGTGCATACATGTAGAAGACTAGTTTTTTTATCAAATGATTGCTCACAATGTGTTTTGGCTTTTGATGTTTATCCTACACGCTTATCATAGACATTTGATCCGGGAAACGTTTTAAATTGGATTTTATTCCACTGAGATATCATTGCTTGACGAACTCCTTAATGATCTTGTCTGAAAATAGTCTCTCGCCCTGTGTGTGTGTGTGTGTGCCCATATGTCAGTGCGTGTGTGTATGTCTGTTTACTTGCCTGTCTGTCTATATTTATGTATTTGTCTGTCTGTCTGTCTGTCTGTCTGTCTGTCTGTCGGTCGGTCGGTCGGTCGGTCGGTCCGTCCGTCCGTCCGTCCGTCTGTATATGTATGTGAATGTATCTGTGTGCGTGTGTGCGTGTGGGTGTTTCTGCCCATATGTCAGTGCGTGTGTGTATGTCTGTTTACTTGCCCGTCTGTCTATATTTATGTATTTGTCTGTCTGTCTGTCTCTGTCTGTCTGTCTGTCCGTCCGTCCGTCCGTCCGTCCGTCCGTCCGTCTGTATATGTGTATGAATGTATCTCTATGTGTGTGTGTGTGTGTGTGTGTGGCTGATGGTCTCAGTGGCAGCAAAGGGTGGCCAGTAGTAACAGCGACCGTCTTCCTCGCCTATAACTAGCCTGGCATTTGTGAGGCTTCATCAGACCTGTTTGTCTGACATGACAGTTTTCTCTCCGTAAGATAGCATCTGTATCAGCATTATCTGTCATGGTATGGTGACAGTTTGGCAGCTTCTTACACCGTGTTTGCCTGTTTATCAATAATAACCGTCGTCTAATAATGCCAGACACCAATCATTGTCCTTGTGCTCGTGTATGGATGCAATTCTGGAAGCAATTCTAGGGATTACTTCTTAACGAATGCAGGATAAGTTAAAATATAGAAACATTAGTTTTGATGCCATGACAAATTGTACAACAGGGTTTGTATTTACGTTATGCACGGAGATACAGTTCAGTAATGCATACGTGGATCATCTGATGAATTTCACCTTCAAATTTTATTTGGTTCTTCTAATATTTCCCATTTTCCAAAATAATCCAGGTTGTAACTGAGCTAAGCATTGGCCCCTCATTGTTGTCATGTTTGTAGATAACCTGTTGATTGTTTCGACAGAATCTCACAAGAAGTGTTTTAGACGTGAGATTAGTTAACCGTCAGCGAGTAATATTGGTCAGTTACAACCACTGTTTCCAATCTGGATTGGCAATATTCTGTGTGTGTGTTAATCATTGAGTGAATTGCCTCATATAAACATTGGTGACAATCACTAACTATCACTTAGTGATTACGATTTAAGTTGCATCTAAACGATTGCTGTAACATCAGGTTAGCATTCTTCGACTGCTTTCAGATCATTTGAATAATAAAACAAAGGCTTTCACAATACATAATATCATCATTTCAAACTTGGCAGCCCTGACATATGTGTTATACCCTGTAATTTGACTATCATAAACTGCTTAGATAACTAACATGATGAGTGTGTGCGCGCGCGCGCGTGTGTGTGTGTGTGCGTGATATTTCAGAGATGTTTACATCATGCCCAGCATTTCATGTTTGTCGTCATTAAAACTGCCTTTCTCCATGTCTACCACAGCCCTTGGTTAATGGTCATATTTAACTCGGTGTAAATTGATTCCATTTCATTTCAATGGTAATTCTGGTATGACCGTCTTGGGACTTTAACCATATTAGTCTGTCTGATGCAAACAAACGGGATGCATTAAAGGCTGCCTTGGGAAGCCATTCTGATTAGTAACAGTTAAAAGGGTTTGGGATCTTCTGCCGACCACCCCCCAAAGCAGTCAGAAAGTTAGCTAAACGGATTACGGGCCTGGTTCGATTAAAATTTTATATCTGTTCGCAGAAAGTTGAAATGTTCGCGTGGTAAAACTGACAATAACGGGGATGGCTTTCATCTGTCCCGTGCAGCTGGATGGGGGCTGCATGCAAGATCAGTTAGCGCAGCGGGAAATCTGTTCTCGTGCTGAACTTATAGTGGTATCGTATGATGAGGAAGAGGCTACCGCTGCTGGTCTGAACCACGCGCTGTCCAATGGGAAAACCGTTAGTAATTGATATCCATATACAAGACTGATGATGTTTTTGTAGAGGTGGGGGTTTTATTTTTAAATAAAAAGTACAGATTTTCAACATTATCATGTTCTACAAGCATCACCCAGTTCCAGGCACCAGCTTTGACGTTCAATCTATTTGTTCTTGAAATGCAATCAAGCCGAAAACGGTGTTTACCCTCACAGTCGTAACCGGCGCCGTTTGGCTCAGATTTGTCGAACACTGACGAATTTTATGTTCACGATTTCAACCATTTTTATTCAGCTCTGCTGTGACCCATATGTACCGGGCTCTATAGAGGTTGAGCGAAATATATGAGACACCATACCCGGAATAAGAAATTTCCACTCTGCGGTGAATTTCCACTAACCGTAGGACTATTTTGACGAATGATGTCATCCATATAAATATGCTAAGAAAAGGTGACAAAATAAGTTTTTGTTGCTGTATGTTTAAATGCTGAGTTATATCACAGAATGGTGCTTTGGATATCTCCAATGGGGGGGGGGTAATCCTATGCATTATGGATAGATATTTTGCTGGTGAATGTGTTACTTCTATTATATTTGGAGGTACCGATTTTCCGTTGTCATGGAAATGGATAACAATAGTGGAATAGGTGTTTGAAACTAATTTTGCCCTTTGATCTGATCCAAATTCAAATAGACATGTAATATTTTTTTTTATAATTATTAGTGAGATTTAGTTGGTGAATCTTCTACTTTTTGTTTGTTCTTTTAAATATGAAGATCACCCGTGAAAGACCTTAAGAACGTATTTGCTGTAGACATGCTACTTAACGTGTGTTTTAGCTGTGTATAATAAGGCACAGGCACAGAGAATCTCGAACCGTGAATTCAAACTCTGGACGTTTCTTCAGGGGACTGAATCCAGAGTGGCGACTTTTCTTGCTGAGACATGTGTAATGTCTCACCAGTCCCTAAGCCGCCAAGCAAAATCAAAAAGCAAATCACCTACAGCCGTGGAGTTTAGGTGTAAAACACCCAAGTCAGATCACGGCAGTAGTGAGAATGTGTAGTGAGAATGTGTGTGTGTGTGTGTGTGTGTGTGTATGTATGTGTGTGTGTGACATTTTTAACTATTAGTCAATATTTGTCAACAATTTGTTTATGACATTTTCATTAGATACTTTTTGTGACAGGTTATCTCGTAATGAGAGTGAGAAGATGAGACGAGATAAACTTAATGCCTATATTGCTGAATTAGCTCGGCTTGTACCTCTGATCTTCTCATCAAGCCGGAAGTTAGATAAAGCAAGCATCTTACGCCTAACAGTAACCTATCTAAGGATATATCATGGTAAGTGTGTTAAGTCAGTGAGTGTTGTATTTTCTAGTGTGTGTGTGTGTGTGTGTGTGTGTGTGTGTGTGTGTGTGTGTGTGTGTGTGTGTGTGTGTGTTTTAGCTGTGTATAATAAGGCACAGGCACAGAGAATCAAACTCGGTACGTTTCTTCAGGGGAATGAATCCAGAGTGGCGACTTTTCTTGCTGAGACATGTGTAATGTAATGTAATGAATTGGAATTAATAATAATAATACTAATAATATGTGATATTTATATAGCCCCCTATCCAGCTAGATAGCTGCTCTAAGGCGCTTTACCGTATTATTATCCCTGACTCAGACCTGTTCTAATCTCAACTCCCAAGGGAGTATGCAACGCATGCTGCCATTATAGGTGCAAAGTGTTACTCACACATAGCCATAGCATCCTGACAAGAACTCATTTTTTTAAGGATGAGTGAACCAGTTGTCACATGACAGCATTGCATCTCACAGAGCCTTGAACACGCGACCCTTCGGCTACGAGTCCTACGCTTTAACTAACTGCACTATCACGACTTGAATTGATGGTCAAGTCCATTCTGGAATTGATGGTCAAGTCCATTCTGAATTGGATTTGATAAATTTTAAATTGGAATTGAAGTTTGCTATGAAAATATTTAGATCCACAAATTAAATTACCATTAAATTCTTTATTTCAGAAATATTTCTTCCATGACAATGACACCTACTTGGAATATAAACTGCTCGGAGTAAATATTCCAAATAGGTATTTGGAGTAGATACTAGGAGTACCTACTCATGGTAAAAAGTAATAGGTAAAAAGAATCAGTAAAAAAGGGAACTGGAATTGAATATTTTGGAATTGGATTTGAATTAGAATTGGTAAATTGGATTTGGAATTGAACAAATGGAATTGACCCCATGTCTGGTATGTGTGTGTGTGTGTGTATATATGTGTGTGTGTGTGTGTGTGTGTGTGTGTGTGTGTGTGTGTGTGTGTGTGTGTGTGTGTGTGTGTGTGTGTGTGTGATTATTTTTGGTGGCCTTTGTTTTGAGAAACTGTCCTAACTCCTGATAGAAAATATTTAAAGTTGTTTTATTTATTTATTTGTTCTACAAAAACACCAACTCCAATCAACACTTACCTGATTTAAGATGAAATAATGGTTTAGCATTTTGATACTATATTATTATTTTAAATTATTTCAGCATTATTATTGACTGTTTTGTAACTGTTTTGTTGTTGTTGTTGTTGTTGTTGTTGTTATTGCTGTTGTAATATTGCGGCTAGTAGTAGTAGTATACATCATATACTATCACTCATGAAATAATTAAAAAGGAAATAGATTAATACCTCTGGTGAAAGAACAAACATCTAGAAATGGTATATTATTGCTTAAAACAATAAGTTATTAAAATAAATCAATAGCACTATCAACACTTAGTGAATACTTCATGAAAATATGGGATCTGATGTTCAAATCGAGACACCAGGAAGGTGAACTAGAGAAGGTGATATATTTTGTCACCCGAGTGTTCAGCTTCAGAATTTACTAATAATGTCTTCAGGTAAATCTGGTCCAATCCATAAGGTGCTTAAGTTATTTTCATTTTCCAGGAATATCTTTAATCACTTCGATAAACTAATTGCATTTTCATTGGTAGCACTCACTGTATTAGGTGTTTACTTTCTAAATAAAACAACAATTTCGTCTCCATGGTTGAACTGATGGCACCGATGGTCATAGCTGTCTAGAACCGGGGTTCAAATCCTGACTGAGCTAGATGTTTCATCTTTCACTTTATCCTACTGTCTTCAGAAATCACTAATGGACCATATTGACCATATACAAACAATTGACCAGTGTACAGAACGGTTGTATCGTACCCAGATTATAAGTTTGCCCAACCCCTGTACTAGGTGCCCCACTGAGCTCGATTCTTTTCTGGGATATTGGCGCTATAGAAGTTTTGTTATTATTATTATTATAATTGCACCAATTTAATTGTAAAATGGTAAATTATTGAATTGACAATGATTTTTTATAGGTTATTTGTGATTATTTTATCTAAATGTTAACAGTTTGAAGCAAATTTCTGGGTTGATCATTATTACTAACAAATTGTAATATCGACTAACCATGCTGTGCTAAATTTTCTTACCTTTCCTTATTATTAAATTATATTTATTTAGCTTTTTGTTACAAATAAAACATTTAGAAGTAAAATTAACAAATAAAATGTTGACACCTTTTCAGATTTGTAAAATAATTTTATTCACCTCTAACATATACACACTGATGTTAACACACTCTTAATATTAACTAATTTCTTCATTTTGAGAAACATATATTTTAATTTCATATATATATATTCTTCCCATTCTTCATTTTTATCTCTCAGTTCTGATCATTTGTATTTTTGATCCAGTTTTGTGATCCTGATTTTTTCTATTCTTTGTAAAGCAATCATATAACTTTTTAGTTTTAGCTAGTCATTACCTGGGATATTAATTACCACCACCACCACAACAACAACAACTTGTTTTGTGGCTGTTTTCCCTTCTGATGAAGGGGTTTGGCCCAGAATATTAAACACCTATGAGCTGATTTATCTCGATACCTGGAACCCAGGCCTTAAATGTTTGAGAGACTGGGCCCTTATTGGCGATGGTGTCCTTAATTACCTGAGATCAGATCCGTAATATTCGCAAAGCCTTTTTAAGCTCTACCAAACCACTACATGCGTGGCTAAAAGAACGACTTAATTAACAGCAATTTACAATAACCAAAAATTATTTTCCTTCGCATAATTAATGCTAGCCATATAATACTGATAATCAGTCTGCTTTTTCCGAGCTGATAAATGATGATTACCGCATTAATCAGACAATTGAAAAGCGAAAATAATTTCAAAATTCCAGCTTTGTCTACCAATATGTCATTTCTCATAGTCGACGGGGTACTGATTAGATAACAGGAAAAATGAAGGTGGCTCAAACTGCCTCCGGTTGATTAATGCATTTAAATTGGATTGTTGAAAATTGAAATAAACAACCAGAAGCAATTCTGTTTCCTAGATATGGTATGCAATGGCCAGCCTTCACAAATAGAAGTCTGGTCTATTGGTTAATACATTTGTGGACACCCTTCAAACCTACAGCCGAGGCCATTCTGGATTGGGAATATTGTATTGGTGACTTGTTTCACGTGGAATATGCGTCTTAATAAAAGATGCAGAGAATTGACGACGATTGATGTTTTAAGGCCACTTTTGTGCACATGGTAGGCTAAATGGGCCGAGCGACCTCCAAGGGTAATGAAGCGAAGTCAAAGATGAAACAACCTTCAGATGTGCCCACGCCGAGATTCGAACACGGGTGGTAGTGATCTGTGGTCCAACACGCCACCGCTAGACCACGGAGGCGCCCTGCAGAGAATTAACAGAATTAAAGTTGAGCCATTTTAGCATTGTCGTTTTCACAGCTGTGATTTCCGGTCGATTGATAATGAAGCGCATGACATCAGCCCATTAGAACCACACATACTCAAGGGTTAATATTACATTTTCTCGGTGCACACAAACACGGTGGCTGACAACTAGATTACATTCCATCTTAGTGGATTAGAGTAGGCATTACTTAAAGGTGTTCTGAGAGCATCATTAATGTTTATACCGATGTGACATTAAATGCTACTCACCTTCACCCACTCCGACAGTGATTCACTTAGCATCCGCTTGGCATTCAGTTCCGGGTAATTTGAATATGTACCTATATATATATATATATATATATATATATATATATATATATGCGGCTTGCTCGTTTACTATATCTAAACTAATGGCTTATGCTTAAGCATGTTCACTTAAAGTTGTCAGTATACAACATATGTGCTCAGAATTGCTAATACTGGTGAGTTACCATTTATTTTAAGCTATTTAATACTGTTTTTCAGTAAAACTTTGCAATGGGAAATTGATTGACTCCTGATATCACATAGTGTTTTATAGGAGTCAGATTCTGTGATTGCCCAACATGGATATATATAAGTAATAGTTTTGTTTGTAATGTTTTTGTGTCAAGTTTGAAACATTAACTATCGGCCTAATTTTTTTAAACCTCGGCTAGCTTATCTACTTACAGGATGAGTACTTATAAATCATATAATGTATCATTAAATTATTACTAATTCATCGCATGTTCACTAATGTCCTTTAGTGCCAAAGTGCGTATGAATTATTTTGGAAATACACTGTATAAAATTCGTCTTATTTATTTGTCCGCTGCCTTGCTGACCCGAATTCGACTGGAGTGAAAGTATAATGGTCACTTATTTTCTAAGAGGGGAATTCCCCAGCTGTTGAACACTGATATTTAGAAGAATGTTAATAAAACTGATGCTGGGGGTAACTTTAATACTGTGATAGATCACTTAATGTTTAACCTGAGCTGAGAAATGCAAATATATAATACCTAGACATGAAGAATCCTCTGACCAACACCGAACATGCGTTTAGAAATAGAAGGTGAACAGTTTTATTATTGTTCTGTGTTCTGGATCACTTGACTAACCTACTAGATCACTGTGGATGACTCGTACTCAAAATTTGCTAAAGCCTCTGACACAGTCGAACGTCTGAGGTTAGTTAATGCTCAGATGGCATCAAGGTTATGATACTGGAAGGGATAGATGCTTACCTGTCAATGATAGAAGACACGGATAATGGCCACAAATGGGAGTATGTCGGGACGGTTAGAGGTTAACAGTGGAATATCCCAAGGTTAAATACACCACGTCCTGTTCTGTTTATAACTAATATATCAATACTATTCAAATGCAACAAGATGATGATGATTATTGATGTTTTACCGCCACTTTTGTGCACAAGGTAGGCTAAATGGGCCGAGCGACCCCCAAAGGCAATGAAGCGAAGTCAAAGATGAAACAACTATCAAATATGCCCACGCTGAGAATCGAACACGGATGGTAGTGATCTGTACTCCAACGCGCTACCGCTAGACCACGGAGGCGCCCTAAATACAACAAGAGAGTGTACAATGCTCATCGCAAATGACACCAAGTTATACTCAACTGTAGATGAGTTAGGTTATAATATATATTAAATTATTAAAAAAACTGTTAATAACCATAAAATACTGTAAATTACTGTAAAAGAAACGTCCAACGTGTAAAACAAAACGTCATTCATAATGAGGTGCGTGGAAAATGAAACATTCCAAATGAACCCAGTGTCATTGAAGCCAAGTTCAAGGTAGCTCAATAAGGCAGATCGATAACAAATAAAATTGATACAGTTTGTTGTTGTACAAAAGGTGTGTGACATTCTTCCCTCAGATTTGATGATGCTAATGAACAGGTTGATTGAAACAATTACGTAACTCCATTCTTTGTCTGTGGACACTGAGCCTTGTTGTCATTATTATGTTAGTCTATTATCAGAAGAGAAACAAGGTGGAATGTGTCTTCCGTTTATGGAATCAATTGTACGGCGGATATGGAAAAGAGAACAATAAACATTTAAGTACAATGAAGAAACTGAACTGAGAGATAGAGAGAGAGAGAGAGAGAGAGAGAGAGAGAGAGAGAGAGTATTTAGCCTTACTCTGCTGGAATCATCTCTAAAACACAGGCGTCTTCATTCAGTTTAGACCCTAGCCAAATAGAAGAAGTTGCTGGGCAATGTTCTAAATATTGTGAGACACCCTGAGCTCTGTGAACTCCCATATTCTCATTAATTGTGGTACTTTAAAAACTCATAGGCTTCATATGCCTACAAATACATTGTACCAACATTCAAGTTTAATTATTGGAAGATATTCCGGGTAAATTACTTCTAATCCTTGCTAGAGACACTCTGAAACTGTGGACATGACCATCATAAAGCACAGTAAGAGATAACGTAGTATCATCTGGAAAAAATGGAATAATTTCTGTTACAGCAGTTTTCTCGTGAAAAGGATGGACACATTGTAACAAGAATCTGTCTCATGACACAGATTATTAGTCAGTATTTTATGGGTAACTCTATTTAGTGAAGCTCCGTATGTATGTACTGATAACTATAGTTATAGAATAACAGAGGGATGGACTTTGTAAGGATGTTAAAGGTCCCATCAGAGTTGTGAGTCTAATACGAGTTGAATTATGTCAGCACGTGACACGATCAGAAGTTAAACCCTATTTTCTAACTGGTAGCGTTGTTGGCCACCGATCTAGAGCACCTGGGTTGGAACCCCGGGCAGATTATGTCAGTAGGGCATTTCATGCTACACTTCACCTCGTTAACCTCAGGTGCACAAAAGTGGCCACCGACAAACAGGAACGGTTACATTCCTTTTACATCAATTGAAGCCCATTCAGACTTCAAACATGTAGGATAAATCCTATTTGCATGCTGGATGTTCCTAACATTTGCAACAACTATATTAACCCCACACACACACATATATATATATATATATATATATATATGTTGGTGATTTCTGTTTTATACAATATCCATCACTTCTTCAGAGATTGATTTATTATCTGGGCAATTTCAATATGTAGATGGGGTACATCTTATAGTCGACCAACTTCGTTTATGGTTTTATATACAATGTGTAACATATGTAGAGTCGTTTGTGTTTACTCTAACTAGATTGGCACTAAACTATGACGACGTTTCATATCCTTGGTGAATGGAGAAGATTAGTTAATGAAAAATAAAGCTTGAATCTCAATGTCATGAAGGTCAAGTGAAATGTTCAATAACAGCACTGGCAACCAGATAACTGGTTGTCGGCAGTTTATCTCTGTGTGTGTGTGTGTGTGTGCACGCGCGCGCGTGTGTGTGTGTGTACGTGTGTGTGTGTTTTTTAGCTGTGTATTATAAGGCACAGGCACAGAGAATCTCGAACCGTGAATTCAAACTCTGGACGTTTCTTCAGGGGACTGAATCCAGAGTGGCGACTTTTCTTGCTGAGACATGTGTAATGTCTCACCAGTCCGTGGTTATCAGCAGTTTATCTAGTTGTTGTGTGTGTGTGTGTGTGTGTGTGTACGTACTTTTGACGTGTGCTGTTTGCAATATGCCATAATGACATTATTCAGCCGGAGTGCGGTGTCTGTAAGCATCATGCCAAGTAATGTCAATCATTATTTACCGTCTAGAAGTATACCATTAATATAATGTTTGATGGCTTTCTTTTCCCTGGCATAAACAAATTTATTTCGATTTTTTCATGACGATGTTAGTGCGCAATATTCTCTCTAGTATTTCGATCCATTAAATTCGATATCGTGTCATGAGGGAGCCACTGGTTTAAAGAACCGTCAGCAAAAGAGAATCATTGTGTGTCGACGCCTTTTCACAAGTAGGAGCCCACGGCAAGTTTAAAATTCTAAATCCTCGACCTGCAGTAGACTGAAATCATCGTAAATATAAAACAATTGAACTTCCTGCTAAATAGTGTAAAGTATCTTTCGTTTAAAAAAATTAATTTAAGCTTCTTTGATTAGACAGAGAGCGAGTGACACAGTGTTTCCCAAATACAGAATGAAGAAAAACTGATCAGGTGATGATGATGATGATACGAAATCAAAGATGAAACAACCTTCAGAAATTTGTTTCATCTTTGACTTCGCTTCATTACCTTCGAAGGTCGCTCGGCCCATTTAGCCTACCATGTGCACAAAAGTGGCCGTAAAACATCAATCATCATCATCATCATTACAGTGTTCATATATATAGCCACGTTGAGATGTCACGCCAGAAATTGTTATATGAGAAAGTATTAATAGATAAATGTATGGCAGATATTGTATATCGGGGCAACTGTTTATATCTATGACGTAAATGATGATAGTCGCGCAGAAACTCGTGAAATTGTTTATGTTTGAGAAAAACGCAGAAATAAATGCATTGAACTTCAGTTTAATTATATGGCAATCTTCCGCTAAGGTTTCTTGTTGTCGGCTTTAGTATTGGTATCTCTTTGATGAATTAATTTATTTCTATTTACATATCATAAATGATCATCCTCATGGCTAAGGTTTGAGTTATGTGGTTTTACTACATCTCGAATTCTATATTTTTGATGGTAATTTTTAACATAGTCACTGCACTCAGAGTAAGCCTAAAAATTACCACCACACCAGGGCATTGATCCGAAGGAAAAAGCTTTCCTAATTTTATATATCATTAGTACTGTTATTTTTTGCATCATTATCATTATTGTGTGTATGTTATTGTATGTCGGGATGTCCTTTAACTTTTTATTATTATTATTATGATCAAGATGAGCCAGTCGTAAATTGATCAGTTATTCTGTAATCGCTAAATTTGTAATGAATTTTTCTAGAATTACGTTTTTTTTTAAACTTTCTCCTTTTTGTTTTGTTTTGGCGGCCAATGACGTCATCCATTCTGTTATTACATCGTATCATCTGTCTGGTAAACACATTAAAGGTAATATCTAATTAGGAGTCTAATATAAGTTTGTCCTTAAATGTCACTCAGTATGTGTTATAGGAAATTCAGTGATCTTTGAAAAACTCTTCTTATGGTTGCTGGGTGCGATTTAGAGTCATCTAGCTTGAAAATGTTTTGGCAGATATCCGAGTTTTTAAAGTATATATAATATGGTGATATAATGTATTAGTAAGAGCTCAAACTGATGTAAAAGCTGATATTGCTCTTCATCTTAGAGTTTTGGGGGCCTCCAGTAGCAATAATCTATCTCGAGATTAGCTCGAAAACTAGGTTCAGTACCCTCACATTGAGTCGCTCGAAAAAAAGATAGGACTGTTCAATCGTCTGAGCCATTGGAATAATGCCTAAGTGAGTAAATGTAAGTGGCAAAAGATGGAAGAAAGAGCATGTGTTTATTGATTGCTCAATGAAGTGTACTTTGATTGCATAGTGGTTAGAACATTGTGATGCAAACATCCAGTTTGTGGATTTGAATCATACGATTGAGACAAGTTTGGCTATTAATTATAACATCAAAGCAGTTACGAATGGAAATCAAAGGTTGTGACGAACAGCTTTTGATCTTTTTGCAGACCTTGGAAGCAAAATATGTATCAGGCCATCATACGCAGAGGGTACACGTAATTGCGTAAGTCCAGCTGCAGATTTTCCCGGTTTCTCCTGCGCGTTATACACCCAAACTACTTTTTTTTCGGATATTTTCTCGTCAACAAGGGGTGCGCGCTATACACGAGTGCGCGCTATACACGGACATTACGATAATAGCTGTATTTGTGGGTTGTTTCATTAGGCAGTCGGCTGTCGACTATTATGTTCCAGGAGTGACCAACGTTGATGCTAAGCAAACTACCCATTCTGGTGAATCAGCTACTTTCAATACAAAATAATAATAATAATGTTACTTAACATGGGTTCATAGTTTTAATGCTAATAGTCAGCATTAATATTTGTGTTTTAATGTATGTAGGTTTTAACATGTTCACGTACACCTAATTTAATTCAAGCACAGGACTACAAAACGAATATGTTTTGGGATTATGTACAAATAAATATACCATATATATGCTATAGTTATCAGATTATAGTTTAAGTCCTTTGGGGGGGGGAAATTCATAATTATTCAAATTTACATGGCATTTGTTGTCATCACTAAAGGGTGCATTAAACCACGTCATGATCAAAACAGATGAATACGTTACAGATGATATACAGGTTCAACAATCAGATTCTTCTTGTAAAGAGAACGATAAAAAGATTTGTGTATAGTTAATTGTGTGGCTTTGGAAAATACCACACAAAACACTTCCTACCAGTGCCTCAAGTTTGACACTGTTAGGTAACTCATTCTGGATGTTGAGAGCTGAATACTTGACTTGAGGGCGTCCTTCAATTACCATGTTTTTAAATATGGGTTGTTCAAGTGTCTGAATTCACTGTTATCGAAATCACATCAGGACTCTCTAATCTTTGGCGATTTCCCTTTGATTATGTGGGAGGGCTACCTCAATGGATATATATATATGTGTGTGTGTGTGTGTGTGTGTGTGTGTGTGTGTGTGTGTGTGTGTGTTGTGTGTGTGTGTGTGTGTTATCATATTTAGATTGTTCAGCAGCAATGTAATTGCTTAAAATATATGTAATCAGAAATAGCTGCCTCGTATTCATCGAAATTATAATTGGCTCAAACAGGAAGAAGGTAGTTATAGTGGTGTCCAGTAGGAGGAAATAATAAAGGGTAGTTGACTGCTAGTTAATACACAATTAATGAACAACGCGGTATGCACTCGTGACTTAATTGATACCATGGTTGGCAACAGATCTGTAGCGACTGCATTCGGACCCTGGCCAGACTCTGTCGGAAGGGTGACATTTCACTTGTCTGAATAGTTTTCAGGTCGTCCCTTTTAGCTTACCATGTGCACAGATGTCGTTGTAAGATGATGATGTGATGATGATTATGATGGTTGCAGTTTACGG
Source organism: Paralvinella palmiformis (assembly GCA_025642065.1). Classification (NCBI taxonomy): domain Eukaryota; kingdom Metazoa; phylum Annelida; class Polychaeta; order Terebellida; family Alvinellidae; genus Paralvinella; species Paralvinella palmiformis. The sequence goes on along the minus strand of JAODUP010001099.1, from coordinate 62,893 downwards.
CTGTTTCGCGCACACGTTTGTGCACATATTAGGCTAAATGGGCCGAGTGACCTCCAAAGGTAATGAAGCGAAGTCAAAGATGAAACACCCTTCAGATATGCCCACGCTGAGATTCGAACTCCGGTGGTAGTTACCTGTGGTCCAACGCGCTACTAATTAGACCACGGAGGCACCCCAGATGCGGCAGTAAGACACCAAATTTGAATAAAGCAGCAACGTAGGTGTGGAATTAACCTTTGGTGCATATTTATACGATAAAATATACAATTTTTAATTTGTGGAATTGGTGTCATACTTTACGAACTTGTGATATAATAAGCGCAGCTGTTGTCGTGGCTTTTGAAATTTTGTATCTTCCAATACAGTACACCTGTTTGAAGTGTTTATGCCGCTAGCCAGCTGACTCATTCATAAGTGTATGAATATTGGATTAGATCATAATGAACCACATGTTACCATATAATAATTTTAGACCACCTGCCTATAATGTGTACATTTTGAGGATTTTCTCGGTACAACATTTTGTTATCAATTAGTGAACAATAACCAGATGGGACAGGGATTTCAATATACAGCCTGCATGAAAAATAGAAATAAGCCACATTTAAAAAGTTGTGTGGTTAGCATACAATGTCTAGTTCGTATTTACATTTTGGCTGATCTTACCTGAGCCCTGACGTGATTGTCGTATTATCAGTTTAGAGATGCTCATGAGGTTCATTATCATAGCCAGTTTAAATAGTTCGGTTAGTCTCAAACAGAAACATAAATGCCGTATATAGATCATGTGACTAAGTATGGGAATGTGAACTAACAAGGAAACCGGCGCTTATTAAAGCCCCGGCCCTTATTGTTTTAAAGCAAGCTATACCCTGTTGTTCAAGCATGCGGTTATTCAAGCGGAGACCCCTATTCGCGTGAGTACGGTATATTTTTACGATCGGTGGAAATAACCCTCTCGGTGTAATCATATCAGGCTGGGGAGTCAACAGACATTGATACGGATGAGTAATTCAGGACGACATATTTAATGAAATTATGCAAAATTACCTATGGCTGGGTGTTGCTTTTGTACTAGTGATGACGTTATGCGAGAGTTAATCTTGAACGGACAACGATCTCTCGTAGCTCAACGGTTTGCAAAATTACGAATCATAGCACTCATAAATGGGATGAAACGGGTTGAAAATTGTGCCAAATACAAACTGTCGCTTTCACGGATAAATAATAGTTATAGGGTTTTATGGACGTATTATTTGGGGTATTATTACATTACATATTATTTGTACCAAGCCTTTCAATGGCTCCTGCTAGTAAGGGCGCTGTATTAAATATACGTTATTGTTATTATTATTAAATATTAGTGGGGCGTCTCAAACATTGACCCCTCAATCAAAGTGGTCTAATGCTAACTAAAAAACTAAATGATACACTTTCTAGAAAGTATGGGGAGGGTGGGGTATATTCAACTGAATAGATCCGTAATATCCTCAATGAATATCTAGAAATAATTTTAACGGTAGATCGGGACTATATGGGCCTGTTAATGATGAATAATATCAGGTGGGTTTTTTGTAGGCATATTTGTACCTGGTTTGTGATTATAATACGGAAGTTATGAGCTACACTAGCCTGTAATATCCTTAGTTATAATTCCATTATAGACTAACCCTAATCAGTTACCACATCACTGTAAGTATAGCAGCGTTGATTGTTTCTTTTTTCCTTCCCTAATCTCTCTCTCTCTCTCTCCACCAAAGGTGTGAGTTACACCAACTGAGAACCGGTTGTTGGTAATTAGTCGTATGTAAATATATCGGGTTCTCGCCAGTTCTTGGAGAGATCGGACTGACTGGTTGGTTCTCATGGATCTATACGTCATTTAATATTATATAAACAAAGTGCGGCGTTTTGTTGTTTTTTTTTTTTTTGCTTCTGTTTGCTGTTAAACAAAAGTCTGTGCTGTTAATAGAGCTGCGCGCGCTACTTTTTAATCGTGTCCATTTTAAGGTTTCTCTGATGTTACAAGTGTCTCAAAGTGGTTTCTAAGCAGTACCGATGACTGCTTGTAAATCCATTATTCGGTACGGAGGTTGAGTAACTCAGATTACTCACTTAAAAACATCCAAATGTGCATTCATGTGTCTGTGCATACAAATGTATCCGTTTTCATTTGGGTGCATTCGTAGTTGTGTGCGTGCGTGTGTGTGTGTGTGTGTACGTGCGTGCATGCGTACCTGCACATTTGGGTCTCGTTGGCTCGGGAAGAGTTCAATCGATTACCATAATTTTGTTATATTTTACTCAGCTGCCCTGTAGGGATTAATTACAAACATCAATCTCAATTTCACTAAGCCTGGCTTAGACAATTTCCTTTAATGCCATTTTATTGCAGAGTGGTTCGAGGCCTAGGAAGAAAACGTTTACATTTTATATCCTAAACACTAAGTATTCCTTCTAATCCTCAAACGGATACACCATCGTTATGGTGGTCATGTGTATCACATTATTAAAGATGGTTAAATCAATAGAGATTATCACCTATCTCTGGATTTGATTATTTGTAGGATCATTTATTTTTATTATTGATATGTTTGGGTTTTTTTGGGTTTTTTTTTTAATTGTTTGTTTTTCCAGTTATAGCAATTCAAGTCGGTTGACATGACATGACCTACTCGATACTTTCAAATCATATAATTGGGCGACCCCCCCCCCCTCCGTCCCCACCATTTGGGGAAATCGGTAATCTTCTGGAAGTTGTCGACTACAGAAAGTTGTGTCTCTGAATGATAGTTTTGTTTGGATATTTCATTTGGAATCTGATCTAATTGCCAGACTCTGTTGCTCGCTTACTCACTCACTCACTCATCCACTCAATCACCACACAGTACTATTAGAGCAATACTGTCTCTAATCATCATCCAGTATCTGTAAATGCATTTCTGAATTTTCATACGTTATCTAATAATATTATTTCAAAATGATAATTCAATACTTGTAAGTTGACTGATAATTATAACAATACATCAAATAACTGCCTATATTCATTGCTTTATCCCTGGTGGTGTGTGCGTGTGTGTGTGTGTATATGTGTGCGTGTGTGTGTTTTGCATATTTAATTCATAGGGCGCTTTAAGCTGACTTCTGTTCACTAATGATGATTTTCAGTATTTTCTTTAGACATTTTTTCCATTACAGATTTGATCAAAAGTGGACGGTCCAGCACAAAATGGAAGCCAGACTTTCTCACATGTGAGAACATTGGGAATATATTGCTGGAGGTGATGTAGCTTTGTCTTTTAGTTCGTCTTTGCACTCTGAACTCTAGCTGTGATTATGCTCTTTATTAATATGATTGGCATAGAGCTAATTCCAGCAAGAGGCGGGGAACTCGGGTGTCGATGAAAAATTGTCAACTCAATGTCTGTAGTCTTTTGTGCAATTATCTGAATGGCATAGTCATGTATAGACCTCTTTCTCTCTCTCTCTCTCTCTCTGTATGTGTGTGTGTCTCTCTCTCTCTATATATGTCTGTCTGTCTGTCTGTCTGTCTGTCTGTCTGTCTGTCTGTCTGTCTGTCTGTCTGTCTGTCTGTCTGTCTGTCTGTCTGTCTGTCTGTCTGTCTGTCTGTCTGTCTGTCTGTCTGTCTGTCTGTCTGTCTGTCTGTCTGTCTGTCTGTCTGTCTGTCTGTCTGTCTGTCTGTCTGTCTGTCTGTCTGTCTGTCTGTCTGTCTGTCTGTCTGTCTGTCTGTCTGTCTGTCTGTCTGTCTGTCTGTCTGTCTGTCTGTCTGTCTGTCTGTCTGTCTGTCTCTGTCTGTCTGTCTGTCTGTCTGTCTGATGCTGTCTGTCTGTCTGTCTGTCTGTCTGTCTGTCTGTCTATCTGTCTGTCTGTCTGTCTGTCTGTCTGTCTGTCTGTCTGTCTGTCTGTCTGTCTGTCTGTCTGATCAAGTTTGTATATAGTTTTGTGTGTGTGTGTGTGCAAAAAATCCAGAAATAGTGGAATATACGCATACTGTGGTATGTGTGATACTTACAGGTGATGTATAACTGACAATGATTGGACATTGCTTACTCAGGTTATTTGTAGAGTGATCCATTAAGTAATCTCTACATAACACATCATGCGTCTAATATGTGACACGCAACAGTTATCTTTAATATAATATAATGTCTTGGGCAAGTAAATTGAATTATGGCTGATTGAATTAACAGTAATATTATCACTGATCTAATTCCATTATGTATATGTTGTACTTTCACTCTGCTTTAAAGTCGGGTAAAATTCTTATCCCTGACTCGTGGTTTGCTAAAGTATTTCTGGCTAGGTTTATTCATTTTAGATAAATGTGTTTGCTGGAACAAAATATATAAAAATTATAACTGTATTTGATGGATGTGGGTTTGTGCAAAATTCAATTTATAGCGTATCTTAGTGTGCATCGAAATGCTTAATTTTCACCTATGAGACAATAGATGGATAATTTTACAAGTATTTTTACTAAATCATCAAACATTTAATAAACATCACAACTGTTATTACAAGTTCTGTCCGCTCTACTCACACATGAACGAAATAATCAATGTTTTTTATGAACGAGCACTACACCATGTTGTCAACATCGTGGTGACTCCGGGCTCTCTGAGTAGCAATGTCATTTTAGGTCTTGCCTTATACGGCTTTGGATTTTTTTTTTATTTGTAGTAATGATGCGTGTTATTTATGTGTGTGAATTATCCTAATGGAAAGTAGAAATAATTGTGCGCTTGTCATTTCGACATAATGTTCGCCTTTTTTGCTATCGATATATTCCGCAATATCCTATTCTTGGTAATGGCTGTGTATTTCCCTTTTATCAAATTGTTACTTGTGTTTTATGATCATTGATCTGATTAATAACACGGGCAGAAACCAGGATTAGAAGTACTCTTAACATAATCAACCAAAAGCTCACGACGTACGAATGTGTCAAAATTGCCCCAAATTGGAAGACACCTAAAATAGATTAGCAGTTCATATTTGTTCTAATAGTACACACACACACAGAGACATATGCACACACACATACACACATGTACACGTACACACACTCTCATGGACACTGGAAAGCCAAGACACCTGACTACAAAATGCTTCTCTGGATTCGATCCCCTAATGGAGTTTTTCAATTCAGAATTCAAGATTCAATTTGCCAATGCCTTATTCTATACTGCTCACACAGACAGACTCACATATACGCACACACACACATATGCACAGGTAATGATACAGATATGATGTCTCACTTTCTTCAACCTATGGCGATATTTGGTTTGAATATAGACAATGGTAGTAAGATTCTGTAAATTTAACAACATGCACGCATATGTAAGAGAATAGTATCAACTTTATACTATTCTCTCACATATGATGTTCCAGGCCTGTGGGCGCCTCTATGGTCCAACCGGTAGCAGGTTGGATCATAGGACACTACCACCTGAATTCGAATCTTGGTTTGGGCACATCTGAAGGGTGTTTCATCATTGACTTCACTTCATTAGTTTTGGATCTATTAATAAATATCTTCGTATGATCCATTGATGTTCTAATTATAATTTTCAGTTGGGTATAGTTTTACCTTTTATTGAGAAAGTAGCCATAAGTAGCCAATAAATACATTAAACAGATCAATAATTCCACTTCATGAAGATCATAGGAAGAAAGCATTTACTTCATGATCAAGAGTAGGTACAATTCAATTATCAAATCACTTCTAGGAACAAATCATGTTGGGGGGGAGGGGGAATATTCAGATAAATAACTGAAACAACTTTGAACTTATTTAGATTTGTGGAAGTACTTAAATATAAATACTTTTCATTTTGAAATGCTTAAATACAAATAAAATACTTGAAGAAAAGTATTTAAATACTTTCAAATATAAATGTATTTGACCCCATTGTCTAATGGAAACAGTACAGTATCTTGCACCAGAATTTATATAGGCCCTCCACCTGTCTACATATACATATCCATTAAATTCTTTATTTTACAAATGTCACCATCTGATTTCCACCAAGTGTCCGTACATTTACTGCTGTTCGTGGCACCTGATTATTGATTGCCCATCCTGAAAGAGATCATGACAGATGCCAGCCACAGAATGTTAATAATTTCATGGAAGATGGTGAATAATATGTCATGAATCTACCTGGAAGAAGGCGACCCAGAGATATACCCTTTGGTGATAATAGTACATGAAAAACATTGTTGTTCCACCACATAATTAAGATTAAACTCAGATCCAGACACGTGACAGACCTGAATGTACTATATGGCATATTTGTAGACAGTGTGTGAAGGCTCATGTTTATGAAGTGTTCAGATGCACGTGCAGACTAACTTAAAAACACTTTCAGCCACTGAACTCTGGTTAGGATTCAGTTGAAATAAATTACTGTATTATTAGGAAATGCCAGTGAGCATTGGTACTTTATCACCTGTTTTCTTGGAGGTGACTGGTGGCACACATCCACGAAGGGTATATTGTGACTGCCATTTAATACACAAAACAATGAGCACACTTTTTTTCAAATACTGGCATTTCCATGTTTTGATTAAATTTATTAAATGCAAAAAAATACTAATTATTTAATTGCCCGTCTTGCTTTGTAGTGTACCACATGCAGTGTTCCAGCTAGGTTTTGAAAAGTACAGGGCGCAGTTGGCAGATGGAGGGCACTTTTACGCGTGAAAGATATTTTTGAGGGCACATCATTTGAAATCAGTTTTTTAGTTAACTTTGGCATTTAATTAATATTCGTGAAATTGAGCTTGTGACAGTGTCATAATTACCAATATCACCGGGCACCCTATAAATACACAGGGCACAAAATAAAACGTACAGGGTGCAGTTAAATAGGGGCAGGGCGTAATGCGCCACCGTGTAATGGCCTAGCTGGAACACTGACATAGCTTTGACTTGCAAATAATGAACATTAATAATAATAATGCCTTAAGGAGGAATAAATAACTTCTGAGAAACAGTGAAGAAATCTAGATTAGTCAAGAAAAAGTCTTTAGAATAAATTCCTTAAATGCTGATCTTCTAAACAATTCAATGGTGCCTATTAAGACCTCAAATATTATGTTAATAAACCTATTGTATTTGAGGTAAAGAGACAAACCCCATTTAATCATATTTCTATTCGTGGTATTTTTCCATGTTTGTAATTATGAATAAGTTTTACATTATTCTTTCTACCAACAGTCTGTCGAAGGGTTTCTGCTGGTCGTTAATCAGAACGGGCAGCTAATTTTTACCACTGATGCCTTTACATCTATACTTGGCCACAGTTTGGTAAGTAGTTGTTGTTGATCCCATCCAACTGAAATGTATTTATTAATCACTTATTTACATGTCCATTGCTTGGTGCACCACATATCTGTAGTACGTGGTCTTGAGTCACAGCTGCTGGCTGGGTCAGATGGATGTTTCATCTTTCACTTTGCATGTCCAAAATGTGGCCTCAAAACATCAACATTTACATTTCTATTTGCATGTGCTTTTAGTTAATGTAGAATTGTTCTAATTAAGGCAATATGCTGATATCTCTTTGTTAATGTGATTGACTAAATATAAATATATTTATTATCAGCTGCTCTCGCTTTGACTAGCTAATGTCATCTGTAAATAGAACTTAAGATTGATTATATTTGTCTGTATTTAATCATTGTTTTACTGGAAATTTATTAGGTTATGCAGAATGTCTGTCTGATGCTGTGTCTAATTAATGAATTATCTCTCTCTTTCTTACACATATACACGAACACACACACACACACCCTACCGTGATTCATATATTATGGTTGAACTAATATTAGGTTTGGATTTGTGTTTTCTTGTCAAGAGCTCATCTGGTGAACCTAATAAGTTATATTCTCATAAAGCCAGAAAATGCAACTGTTTACTTTAGATGACTACTTTCAGCTATTGGTGTATTTAAAACACATCATGATTTTAGAGGTTCTTAAAATTCTAAACTAACATCTCAATAAATCCTGACACTGTTTCTTGCAGTTTCTTGAATCCTTAGACAAATTAAGAAAGTAAAATGTTTGTTGTCTGCTAATGTGGCTGTTTAACACACGCAAAAAGCATTAAATAATTATTTTAATAATTTTCCTTCCATTTGGCAGTAGATAGTGAATGGCTTCACTGGTTAATTCAATGGAAGATAATATATCAATTGATTAGCTAGTGGTTAATATGCTCACAACTTAGAGATAGCCAATCTTAAATCTGATGAGTCTGTCTGTCTGGCTGGCTGGCTGAACATGTGTTGCATCTCCCAGATGACAGTCATTTATTGTCATGTGTTCGTCAAAGGTACATATACATGTATATATATTTTCAAAGGTATAGAAGGGCGCCTGACCTTACACAATAATAAAATCACACACACACACATATATAGACCTATTGTTCCATTATGGACCACAGTTTAGATGATATCCAATGATATTTGCTATCACTTGACTGCATTGGACAGTAAATGTTCGACATAGATTTGATATATTAATAGTCAGCCATTTAGGTACAATATTAGATGACTGCTTCCACCACTTCACACTCTTGGATTGGACATCTGTTAGAGATCGACTACACAGTAATTTATGTTCAATCTTCCGATGCTGGCATAAATAGGTAGAAATAAGATGGCTTTAACTAACTGACTTATGGAGACATGAAATCGCTCGGTTGAAATCGGCTTCAAATTCATTTAAAGATCAATAGTGTATTAAATGACCATCAGATTTTGTGATATTCGTAGTTATTTGTTTACTCCGAAATGATACTTTGTTTAAGATATATACACCTACTTGCTGTACTTTGTTCATCGACTTTCTCCACTGACTTAATTGCCAGAAGAAATTCTACAATTTTGTCATTATGAAAACCGTTATATACGTTCGAACCAGAAACTCGATTCTCCACTTGTATCACTCACAAGCAGTCATGGTGATTGGGAGTTTGGGCACGTTGTTGTTATACTTTGTTATCGTTCGTCAGTCTGAAAGTATTAAGTCTTAACGATCCTCAGTGATTTCTATTTATTTACCACACATGATGTAATGTATCGGGCAACATCAGTCTAGAACGTGGCCATGATGAATATGTTGGGAAAATAGCTTGTCATATTGAACACCTGTCTAATAAAGGTCAATTATTTGCTGGAAAAAACATACACTGGGATTTCATTGTATGACAAGGCTTTCAAAAGATAGCCATCCACTTTCAGTAGAAAGCGTGCCATTGTTACGATTTGTTTAAATCTCCTTCGTGTGCCTTTTGCCCACATCTGCTATATTATATTACTAATAATCATTACTGATTGATGTCAGACGTGTGAATCTCTTCTGATAAATAAGTGAAACGCGCCGAAAGCAGGCACCATACAGCACCATGCAGCCGTCTTTCGGTCTGTTGTTAAGAGTTTCTTACTGTGTGAATGTGCAATGAAAACCACATTTCATCTGTTTTATTTCAAAGAGAAGCATATTATTTAAAGCAGAAATTTATTGTAATTTCAAGTAAGAACGACCGTTGTCAGAAGGTTGTTTATAACCTTCGTAAAACCATATAATGAGTTGCATCTTTGAGCATATACACTCTGTCTATTTGATGTAGTCGGTTACTGCTAATATATGTCATTCAATTAAAAATAATCTTGTGTGAATATTTATTTTAAGTTTGCCTTTTTAACATCGCTTTTAACGGAAAACGCCCCTGTCACTTCTTCATTCTTTCAGTTTAATGAACGTACCCAGTGAACTCGCTACTAAATTATATTATATCAGATTTGACAGCCATACATCTAGATGGCTGATGAAGAAATGTATGTTAAGTAGGTCTCTTATAATACTGATATATGTTTGCAACCTACACCCAGGTGAGGGCGCCTCCATGGTCTAGCGGTAGCGCGTTGGACCACAGATCACTACCACCCATATTCGAATCTCGGCGTGGGCATATCTGAAGGTTGTTTCATCTTTGACTTCGCTTCATTGCCGTTGGAGGTCGCTCGGCCCATTTAGCCTAACATGTGCATAAAAGTGGCTGTAAAACAGCCGTAAACAGTAATCATCATCTTACAACCACATCTGTGCACATAGTAAGCTAAAAGGGCCGACCTGAAACATATTCAGACGAGTGAAATGTCACCCTTCCGACAGAGTCTGGCCAGGGTCCAAATGCAGTCGCTACAAATTGATTTTAATGTCGGGGGATTAGAAAGCATATTCTAAGCACATTTAAGTATCATATGAGCCAATCATCATCATCCTACGCCTAGTCAATTGGCTGTACACATTCTCCGTGTAGATAATGAGTTTCTTTTTGTTTTCATAATATTCGGTCTGCTACCTATACCTTCCTATCTTGTACACCGATAACTGACAGCATCTAGAAGTGTTCCGAGAGTTTACTGTACAGGTGAAGATAATGAGACGAACCAGACAATTGTTTATCTGGTACACACTGTTCCATTGAAAATCCATTAACGTTAATAGAACATTGCCAGATGGTATACTAACCAACGCGTACGAGAAGTTGTACTGACTCCAGATATATGTTCACTATTAACATGAACTTCCCCTTCGGGTGTTATGATTTGATCATTTAGAACTCTGATGTTTTACCTTATCCTTTGTAGGTTGATGTTTTAGGGATCTCCATATACAGATTAATTCATCCTGAAGATGAGGATGTCATGAGGCAGCAGTTCAAAGGCCATCAAATGGAGCATGAAAACAAAGGTGTGTTATCCAAAGAACGGTTTAATTGCTTCATCGGTACTTTGTTTCAGCTCTGTGCTTTAAATGCTAAACTTGTTATTAATATAATTATAATAATAATAATATGTGACATTTATATAGCACCCTATTCAGCTATGTAGCTGCTCTAAGATGCTTTACAATATTATTATAGAATATTATAAACAGGTTAAAATTAAAATAACGCCTTTAAAATATATAATAAATAATTTATTTCATGACTGAGTTCTAGGTATGGAACATTTTTACCTTTTTCTTCTGTGATGACTATTTATAATAGATTAACCTGAGAGAAGTATTTTTTTTGTTTGTTTTTCGTGCCTCTGTCTTGTTCTGATGTAGGATGCAGTGGTCAGAGGTCATTATATGTACGTATGGCAGCCAAAACAAATAAGCCTTCTATCCACTATGAGAACATTCACATCATAGGTCATCTGAAAGTCATTCCTCCACCTGACCCCACAAACTTAGGTAAGTTTTCAATGGTAACATTAAAAGAGGATGTTTCCAATAACTATGACAACTTAACCGATTGCGTTTTGTATGTTATCGGAACCGTGCGTTTATAGATGTTTCACATCGTGACGTTATTTACACCTGAATATTGGGTGCTCCGATGGTGCAGTGGTTAAAGCATTGTACTGCAAACCTCTAGGATATGGGTTTGAATCGTGGTTATGCCTATTTTTGTGTCATGTTTCCCTAGGGAGATGCCACTTAGCAATAATTTCCAAGTGTGACCTGAGTGCCGAGACTATAAAAAAAACGAACCAACAACTTAAAATCGTTCGTTGACTCTTATTTATGACAGGGCACTCCGTTGCTGCATTTGGTTGTCTAGAGTATAATAGAGCTAATTTCAATATTTAAATCCCATTGCGATGGTTTCATGTGAAACGTTTTGTCCGTTTATTTAATTTTGATCATTTCATTTCCTTAAGGAATTGTGGTGTGTGTGCATGCGTGTGTGTGTATGTGTGTGACACCAGTACTGAGACTAAACAAAGCACTTGGTCGATCAGATTTGTATCACTATTTAACATATTAGTCATGCTTACCTACCTTTTCCCATAGGACACCCGGAGTCTGAGCTGTGTTTAATCGGTGTGGGTCGTGTCGTATCCAGTGAGGCTATTTATGAGATTTGTCCTCTGCCAGATAGCAGCGCCAAGCAGTGGATAACACGACATGAAATGGATGGCACAATTACATTTAGTGATCAGAGGTATTTATAATGTTATTTTAAATGGGCCATACCACAATTTATGTAGTCTTTTATTTATAGTACCAAGCTGTATATCCCAACATAAGTATTATAATATTACGTTCAAGACTTTGCAACATCATATTTATATGATACATTATGGTCTGTGACTAATAAAGGGCTATTCCAGTTATAACTATATGGGGCTCATGGGTGGCAATTTTATTAATAATACATGGGGTCTGAGCAATAGAAAAATTATGGAATGGTGGGTAGACTAGAAAAATAATCATTATTGTTGGTTGGTTTTGTGCAAATCTATGTATGGTGGTGGGTTGGTATCAGGAAATTGCACACTGTGTATATTTTATGTAGAATCACGAAGAAATGAATCTCATCAGATTCAGAGATAATCTAACAGCTTAACACCAAAAAACATCGTTTTAATTTTGTCAGTATCATCATGAACGGTAGTGACATCTGACCTGTGTGCAATAAATGTTTGTGGTATGTTATGCTCAGGGTGTGGCTTGATAAAATCTGTGAAAACATTTGTTAAAATTTGAGACTTCCCACTGCGAACACTCCTTTAATTAAGTATACACTGATGGAAGGAATGTAGACTTTTTTATAACTTCATAAAAATTTAAGATTTTGGGATTAACTGCATCTATGTGATGAAATATTATCTTATGAACACAATATTATTGTTTTATTATCCCCAGTGAATCCCGGTGTAAAATGATCTAATGTCCCCCAGATGAATTTTATTCCCCAGATATGTCTGAATCTAAAGGCATCAAGAGCAGAGTGTTTTGCCCATTCAGACCTTTCAACCTGATTTTTGAGGCCACATGGTCCACTTGGATGTTGCATTCTATCATAAATTATCTGGGGGACACTCTAATGCCCAATGCCGAAGTAGGCAATTTCTCCAGGGGACAATATATCCTTATACTTCGGTTTGTAGGCATACAACAAATCACTAACTAAAACACAATCTGGAATGAATATTGTCACAAATGCATACTTCTAGAAAGCTAACTGATCATGCACATAAAACTTAAAAGATATTTATTAGCAAACCTGCATAAAATGTATTAATCTGAATTTTTTTTATTTATTATAACTACCAGTATCTTTGTACATGGCAGACAAAATGAGACTACTTGATAAACCAGGAGCATTTCATATACAGATGCTATATTTAATGGGGAACATTAGCACGAGCTAAATTTTTAATTATGGGTGGTTGGGTGTAATACAAAATTTTAAACTTGGTGGTGGGTCTAGGAAAAAAATAACTGTGGGTGATGGGGGTTAAAAAAGGCCTGCCACCACCCTCATACAATTATTTTTGGAATAGCCGTAAGCTACAATCAGGAGAATAAAAGTAGCATCTCAATGATAATCATCACTTTTTACCTAGGTGTGTTCGTGGGTGTGTGTGTGTGTGTGTGTCTGTGTCTGTGTCTGTGTGTCTCTGTGTTCATATTTTATGTCAGTCTGATTGCATGTGTGTAAGTTTGCTTGTCAGTCTGTCTTAAATTAATTAGTTCTTTGAAATTTGAGACATTTCAAAGTGAAAACTTAAGGGGGGGTTTTTGTTTCACACAGAATACAACACATTTTTAAAACACACACACACAGACAGAGAGAGAGAGAGAGAGAGAGAGAGAGATTTATTACAAATAAACAGGTCAAGCTAACAAATTACTTTTAAGAACCTTACACAATATTTTCAGATTTGTTATATTGTTAATATATTCAGGTTAATTTTATATTTATTTCTTATTATTTCTCTTCTTTAATATATTTTATGCATTCTATTGGTGCAGTAGTTAGAGCACTGCGGTCCAAACATTTAGGCTGTGGGTTCGAACTTGATTCGTATCTCTGTTTGTGGGATGTATCCGTATGGTGTCGCCCTTTTTGGCCTTTGGCCATATGCTCCAGGTGTGACCCATAATGAAGCCGAACAACTCAACTATACTCAGATCATTATCATATTATCAAATGGGACCAGTCGGAATTTCATTTGAAGACTGATAATTATTCAGTAATTTCAAAATAACTGGGCACCATTTTAAATATCAGCTTAATATTGCTGTAGATCCTCTAATCTAAACGAAGCACTCACTTATCCTGTGGCTCATCTGAATGTACAATTTCATTTCCTTAGCTCACATACTGCAGTTAGTTCAGATTCACCTCATTTTAGGCACCTCCTGCCTTATATTTATTGGTCGTCAAATCCATTTTATGTCAAGTATTTTGATGATGATGATGATGATTGATGTTTTATGAGCACTTTTGTGCACATGGTAGGCTAAATGGACCGAGCGACCCCCAGAGGTAATGAAGCAAAGTCAGAGTTAAAACACCCTTCAGATATGTCAAATATTTTGAAATGTGTTTCATGTATGTATGTGTATCTGTTAGTAGGTTTACTGTGTTGTAGCTAATTGGGCTCCCTTACTGTGAGTTGGCTATAAAGCACTGCACATTAAACCTCTATGGCTTCATTCAGATTGAATCAAGTTGCTGGTAATTCTTGGATAGAATAACCCTCTCAGCCATATTGTTCCAGATGTGACTAGCACGTAGTATTAAACAAGCCCCGTCACTTATAATATCTCAGTTTTATTTGGCAAATAAAACTGGCAACAAATTAGCAAAATACAGCAATTTGAGTCACCTCACTCAACTGTTGAGGGTTATAGTCAATACTTAGGCTCTGTACAATGTGGTTAAATGGGTTTTGGCTATTGTTATTGACATTAGCGGAAATGCTTCTTACTACACAAAATAGATATCTACTTTTATCTAACCTGGTCATCTTAAAACAGCATCATTGTTTGTTATTGCTGCATTACCATTGGAGGTCGCTCGGTCCATTTGATGTACCTTATGCACAAAAGTGGCCATGAAATGGGAACCTTTATTTTTGTTTATTGTTGCTTAATATATGTTCAATAAAATTCATTAGGCAAGTTGACAAACATAAGTTATGCATGTGAATGAAGTAATATTTACCTAGTTTCTTGTTGTTAGTGTGTGTGTGTGTGTGTGTGTGTGTGTGTGTGTGTGTGTGTGTGTGTGCGTGCGTGTGTTCAGATTTACAAGTGATTGAATAAAATCTGTTGTAATATTTAATAATTTGTATAAAAATGTTCGAATAAATTATTTTTACAGTTTGTTCATAATATTATTAAATATGTATTTGCAGAGGAGCTTGGCTGACAGGGTTTATGCCTGGAGAATCAATTGGAATGCCTGCTTATGCCCTTGTACATCCAGAAGATATCAGTTCCATTGTAGCAGTACACAACCTGAGTAAGTTTAATTCACATTAATATCAGGTTGTGTCACATCTAGTAAATGATTTGTCCATCTTTAATTCAGTACCTTGCCTTATTTTTAACATGCAGAAAAGTTCATTATTTATTTGACACGTCACTGATTTTCCAATACCTGAAACATATAAATCTGCTCCTGACATAATTATGTAAATATTGACTGTAATAAAAGCATTATCATAATAACGTGTTGGACCACAGATCACTACCACCCGTGTTCAAATCTTGGCGTGGGCACATCTGAAGGTTGTTTCATCTTTGACTTCGGCTTCATTACCTTTGGACGTCACTCGGCCCATTTAGCCTACCATGTGCACAAAAGTGGCTGTAAAACATCAATCATTATCATCATCATCAGTACCATTATAAACATGACCACGGGTTAGACAATTAACAATGTCAGTTGTTGTTCAGCAGCTGCCAGCTGCATTTTATGGAGTATAACAACAACAAGTGCTTGCTGCTTTTACTTGTTCATTGTCAACATCCGAATTGTTGTCAATTTAGTTTTTACTGCACATATGTAAAATATAAGCACTGCAATAGTAGAGTAGCTAGGGCAATGTGCTGCAAACCTCTTGGTTGTTGGTTTGAATCCAACTCATACAATTGTTTGTGGGATGTTTCCCTGGGATGTTGGTGCCAATGTGTCATTTAACAACGTTCATCCATCCATCCCTGGGATGTTGCTTCACCACCATATCTGCCAGGTGTGAATAGTGCCAAAGCTAAATAACTAACTCACTCGCACATGTATAACATTAATCATTGTTGTGCCTGCATCCAGGCTTTTGCACTTACCATAGCTTAATAATAATCTGTGTATAAGGCACGTATTTCCATGAATACCTTAATTGTGTACTAGTATGTGACAACTCACAAGAGATTCCAAAATGCAATAATTGGGAAGCTTCTAAAAGCTGGTAAATTACCAGGCAATATACATATTTAAATTAGTTGTTTGTATTTAGGCAGAAAGAAGCCTGGTCTTAATAGACTACTTGTGATTGCAGTTAACATGGAACGTCATTCCAGCATTAATATAGTTTAGTTATTATCAGAGATGTGAAGATGTGAGCTATGAGATTACATGGGATATGTGGTTAATACTTTGAGCTAAATGATTGCAGCTTTAATCTTGTGGAGAGTGCGGTCATGTGTTTGTCCAAACTAATTCCACATATGATTCGTTTTCACACCGCATTTAAATTCTGCATAATTTACAAAAATGTGGCCAGCCACTGTAGATGCGGTGCTAATTAAACATTCGATCCAGAGAAGATCCACAGATGTAGCATTGCCTCATCGGCATTCAGCCACAAATGAACATTTAGCATGTTAAGTATTTTTCAGACATGTCCGCATTGCGCATATCATCATGGGATCAATGTGGTATGGATAGATGCTGTCAGTTTCATCATCTTGGGCAATTTATTATTTTAACAGCAATATTCTGACAACATCAGTCCTTTGCCAGCAAGCAGCTGATATCTGGTCAATCCATTCAGATAGTTGTGGGTGTAGGTTGATCTGTTTCCGGCCAATGATTGGTAAACATTTAGGAAATCTGTCAATTATACTTTAATGGCCACAGTGAGTACAGGTGTGTCAAACAAAGGTTATTAAATGTGGCATATTATGTTTTGTCTGCCTGACTTACCTCAGTACCAATAACTATTTATGATAAGATAAATTATCTGGGATTGAAATGATTATTTGTCTAAAATTGTGGCATGAGTGTTTATTTAATTTAGTCCATATATTTAATGTGCATCCCCTGCGCAAATGCATTTGTAGGGTTTGCACATACATTATATTTACATTAATAGCTATTTCATATACAGGCATATCATTATATGTACCAGTATATATATTTTTTTCTTTTTTGTATAAAATTATTATTTCATAATAAACAGTTAATTTCATTACATAAATATCCGAGTGCTACCAATGAATCTTTGCACGCTGTTAAATATTTGTATGGTAACTGATCACTTCCTTGTAACATCATATTTACAAGAGTATGATGATTTTCAATGTCAAGTGTTTAAAGAATAAATCTCTGATTGTACTGATATAATGCAAGGCATTCATTAAAAAATCAGTGATATCAAAAATTGACAGGCTACCAAATAAATAAATAATTAATAAATCAGTAAAATAAATTAGCTACAAATTTTTTTTTAAATAACACACTGATGCCAAGAAAGGTCAGAGGAGGCTTCAAATAAGTAAAAGTAATTCAAAATAATCTAAAGATTTTCTTAAAATGAGTTTCAAACTGTACAATTTATTCCAAAGTGTTTATTTGTTTGTGCAATAGTGGGTAGGATGGTGGAATTTAAGTGCATTGCGCATAATAGGTCTTGAAATGAGAAACCTTGATTATGTGAATACAGCACATGCATTTATATGTTCCAATGATATATTTGCTATTCCTGCTCCTTGTCACATACCGAAGTAAACTCGGAATTCAAGGTTTACTTAAAGTTTAAAAAAAACTAAACTAAACAAAAATGTTCTATATCCAGAGTTTGATGCGTAGCAACCAAAGCGTAGATCTAAGACTATTGTTGTTATTGTTATTGGTAATGTTTTGAGTTTTGGGGCTCATCAAACAAACTGATGCTGTCACCTGGTGATTGAAATTAATATAACAGGAAAAAGTGTTGATTATATGGCTAATTCATGCAGGCTAAATGTAGTCTGTACTTTGAAGGATATATGTTCAGAATATATGAAAAAATGTTGGTACATGTGTGTTTGTGTTGAACTCCATCTAGTTTTTTTCCTTCAAGTGGTTCAAGCGGGCAGCTGTGGCAAAATCTGATAAGATACAAAGGATGTTAGATTTAGGCTGCATAATTATTTATTTATCTTCCTTGTTGAATGTGGGACGCCAATGTGGTCTAGTTGGTAGCATGTTGGACCACAGATCACTACCACCTGAGTTCAAATCTCGGCGTGAGTATATCTGAAAGGTGTTTCATCTTTGACTTCGCTTCATCATCTTTGGATGTCACTCGGCCCTTTTAGCCTACCATGTGCACAAAAGTAGCCATTAAACATCAATTATCATCATCATCCTTGTTGAATGCAGTTAATCAGGCACGTATGAGGAAATAATAACTTAGAGCTTCAGTCACTGGAAACATGTTATGAGATGGCCCTATAATTCATGATTTTATAATTAATTAGTATGTTGTTTTATACACTCGCTATAGATCATCATTCAACTGAATTACAGCACAAAGCAATGATTCTTATTGTTTTATATTCCTGTCACAATTAGAAGAAAAAAAGTATAATTTTGTTTGGGATTCATTAAACTTTGTCATTATCCCTAAAGTATGAAGCTTTTATATATACATGTTTAATTTCTACAAATGGATAGTAACAACTCGTGAGCATTCTGTCAGAATTTCAAAATTCCTTTTTTTAACTTGTGCTGCACCATAATTGATCGAATTCAGTATTTTTTACATGACTGTGAACATGATAGAATATATCACTAAGAAATTTTTTGCAACTTCAACTCGTGTAATATGATTTTAGGGCTAAATTAGTTTTGCAGTATTCCACTAATCTTAAATTTACCTGAGATTTCAACACTTTTCAAATGGTGAGGGAGAGAGATTCGAGAAAACTTATATTTAGGGAAGCATTCAATTTAAATTTATACTTGCTTAAGTGTTGATGTAAGTTATAGGTTTTGTTTTGTTTTGTTTTGCTTTATACTCATCAACTTTGAATAAACCTTTAATATCAAAATGAAGAGTTTCATTTTGCATAATTTCTTATGAAATGAAGTGACCTTGAATGCTTTAATCAAATTTCTCAAACCAACAATATTATTATCAGTACAACAGGGTTTTAAAAGGCCAATGAAACTTGCTAAATTGCTTAATATTCTATTCTCATTGTCGGCTTTGTTTTGATATCACGAAATAAGAGCTGGAGATACTAAATCAGTGTTAAAGGTCAGATCCATGGCTGAAGATTGATTAATGCAGTTATGGGTTCAGATTTCTAAATTACTTCTGATAGTTTCTGTAATCATATTATAAGTAGTCTGTGCAGTATTGTGTGCAGTATTATGCTATAAATATTGCAAGCTCTGTATGAGTCAAGTCACATATAAATGGTTCTTTGTTTTTATTGCAGTGTTGACAACAGGCACTGTTCCTGTGACTGTGTTCCGTATGTTTACCAAATCCAGGGATATATTGTATATTCGCAACAGTACACATATTGTGGTTGACATGTGGACCGCTAAATCTAAATATATCATCAGTATTAATGAAGTTATTGAGTAAGTAATTATGAAACTCTCTCCCTTTCCCTATCATTCTCCATCTCCCCCTCTCTGTATGGACCAATTGGTACCATCAATAGTCAGTGACATCTAGCACTAAGATATGTCCTCATCTAGCTGTATCTGAAGGGTGTTTCATCTTCCACTTGTCTCATGACCTTTGAAAATCATTTGGCTCATTAGACTTAACATATGCAAAGTGGTGATAACACACACTCTCTCTCTCTCTCTCTCTCGTGTGTGTGTGTGTGTGTGTGTGTGTGTGTGTGTCTCTCTCTCTCTCTCTGTGTCTGTGTGTGTGTGTGTTTGTGTGTGTGAGATATATGTGTGGTGTGTGGTGTGTGTGTGTGTGTGTGTGTGTGTCTCTCTTGTGTGTGTGTGTGTGTTTGTGTGTGTGTGTGTGTGTGTGTGTGTGTGTGTCTCTCTCTCTCTCTGTGTGTGTTTGTGTGTGTGAGATATATGTGTGTGTGTGTGTGTGTGTGTGTGTGTGTCTTTTGTGTGTGTGTGTGTGTGTGTGTGTGTGTGTGTGTGTGTGTGTGTGTGTTTGTCCCCATTTGTCTGTTAAAATAAAAAGGTTAGTTAAAAGACAAGATGTCAACAATGATGTACATTTATTACAGGGAACAGCTTGGCAAATATTTGCTGGCTGAGCAACACAAGGTACTTAAAGCTCTACCAGCCAACTGTGATAGTGGGGCACCGAGTTCCATCAGCAGTGAATCTTCTACAGGTAGTATGAGTGAAACAAATGGTTACAGTGACAACATGAAAGGCACCCAGAAAAACGAAGGCATCATACCGGAGGTGATATCTGAATGTTCGGGTAATGTCAGCGTCATCGTTGGCAATCAGAAATATGAGATACTGCTGGCGGATGGTGAAGCTCACGTTGAGCCAGCGAATAAGATGGGCCCGGGCAGCGGCTACGGCGAGCCAATCTTTGATCCCGATGTTCACAGGGACAGCGGAAAAAAGGGCATTCCAACTGTCAGGCCTGTGTTTCTGGGCGACGGAGAGGAGAACGTGATCCACAAGAGCATTTACGATGATATAAACGCCTATCTCGGTAACGATCCAACAACTGTTGTAGCAGGTGTGACCTGTGCTGGAGCAAATTCTTCTCGGACTTCAAGCCTCCTCGACGAATCATCGCATCGTCCCGGCAGCGACTCGGCACTCTCCAACCTTCATGCTATGATCGAGAATTCTTGCCATTCATTTGGCTCACCACAACCACATCCACATCTTAACCCCGAAATTAATGATCCACAACAAAGGAATTCTGAGGCATGTCATATTGATACCGGTTGCAATTTAAGTCCAACTGTGGGCAGAAAGCACGCTCAGGCTGTGCATTCTGGTAACTATCAACAGGATCATAGCAGCACCTCCGGGTCTTGCATTGCACAGCACGATGGTGCCATCAGTGATAAGCCAGCAAGACCAACAGCAAAAGAACGGCGAATGGTTCAAGCTGCCTTCCACCAGTCCTCGGCATAATCCTACACTGGTACGGTTGCTGAATTCAAAAACATCACAGGAGAACCATATTAAAGAAACCCTAACATCCCATTTGGTAACAGATATTTCAGGGATGAATGGAGACAAGACTGGTAAGTTCACTGAACACATTTGTTATATTAATAATGCAAAAACTTTAGTATTATGAACAATATTTTGGGTATTTTCAAACTTTTGGTCAGTTATCTGTATTTATAGACATTGAGAAATATTAAATAAAAGACATTTGCAAATACATGACAGATACACAGTTTTTACATCCCATCTCTTCAAAGTCATTTTACTTAAGATTCTTTCATTTTATATATTGTTAAATTATCTTAATTTGAATTTCTTTTGTAAATACATTGATTTTCATTTTGACTTAATTACTGCAGGTACACCACTGTACATATATATATATGTAATATTTCTGTTAATATTATTATTATTATGAGTTGATATGTTTGCATTTGTGTTTGATAAGTTTAGATAATGAGATGGGATGATTTTATTATACATTTGATGAAATGAAAGAAATACCACACATATACCTGTTTATAAAATGAATTCATGAATAAGACAAATTGTATTTTGGCATTGAACCCATGTATAAGTCAAGTAGCAAACTGCCATTTTTCAGAGAAAACACTGTCCCCCCCAAAAAAAAGGATTCCCCTTTTCCCTGTTAACTTATTTACAATGTTATGTCAGAAAGATTTATTCATAAATTATCTGTTTAATTCATTCGAATAAATGTTCTGTGATATACTAATTGTGTTACTACCCATTGCATATTTCTACATTTGGCATTATATACATGTCAGTCTTTAGGGGCTTATCATTAGTAGGAGCGCACACACAGATAATAATGAACTTGACATGATAAAAGTATTAACTGAAGTCAATTTAAAATCCACCAAAATGGACTTCAGGCATAAAGTTGACATAAAAGCGGGTCCATTCAATTTAGAAGCGACAACAGTTTATTTTGGGGTACTATCTGATCAGCTAACTGGTGTAGATAGTTAATAATATGAGTATATTCACATTGGTAGGTACGTATGAAGACACGAACAAGCACATCTTTCTATCAAATCAAAAAAAAAACATTTATTTTTCTTTACTTTGTTTTCTTTTGTATTAAGGGATGAAGAAATATAAGAAATAATCTGTGTTCCTAGCTACATCTTATTTCCCAATGAGTGTTCTTGCATGCGCATGCACACACATACAAACAAGAAATTGTTATGCCAATTAATTTGCTTCAAACTGCAGATTTCCAGAGGATGATAAAATCATTAGAATTCCACTAATGTACCATCTGGCTATGAATCGAGATTGTTTAATGTGATTTTATAAATAAAATAAGATTAGTTTATTTGAATTATTGGCAATATATCAAGAAATCATCTTCTTTACATTGTGAATGGAATTCTAATCTTGAGCTAGGTTTATTGTATTTCAGTTTGATTATTATAAAGAGCTGATTTTATGATAAAGCAGCAATTGATAGTTCATATCAGTGTTGATATATTTTAATAAACTAATATCTAAAAATGCTCCTGTCTGTTCTGAATTAATTTGTCTTTTAATTTGGATGGCACCATTCAGTTAATATTAGCCACAATATTGGAAAAAGCATTTAGGTGGAAAATCATAAACACATGAGAAAAACACTATTTTATTTTAAGGCTAGGGCTTTCAACCTTGGTTCCATCCTTATTAGTAGTAGTATTAGTAGTAATGATGATGATTGATGTTTTATGGCCACCTTTGTGCACATAGTAGGCTAGATGGGTCAAGCGACTTCCAACGGTAATGAAGCAAAGTCAAAGATGAAACAAACTTCAGATTTGCCCACAGTTAGATTCTAACACGGGTGGTTGTGAACTGTGGTCCAACACGCTACCGCTAGCCCTAGTAGTATTAGTAGTAGTAGTAGTACAATTAGTATTGTTCATTTTATTATTTACAGTATTATCAAATTTGTTACACTTCAGATCCAGTTGACACCAGTGACCAAGTCCAGTCAGACCTGCCATTTACTGACAAGGTATTGGAGCATATTGACTAAAATATTAATCTATTTGAAAACAACACAACCGATGTATCAATAAAATAGATCTTGTCTCATCAGTGTTTAAGGTGATGTAATGGTAATTTACACCTATGATCTGTTGGTGACAATTAATGTGTTGCGATTTATTTTTCAGTTAAAAGATTTTGTCTCTAGTTCTGATGGCAACACATCTCAGCAGCATTCGATATATAACATCACAGGCCTAGATCAGCTACAGTATCATATCCAACAACATCAGCAGCGACGACAGCAACAACAGCAACAAGAAAATTGCCACTACCTTCAACAACAACAACAAGATCATGAACTGCAGCAGTTTCCAGAAAGAGAAGAACTGCTGCTAAGAGAAATCAGACAGATGAGATTAATGAAACAAATGATGGAGACGATGTTACAGCACCAGAGAGGACAACCGCCAACTGGCACACATCTGTATAATCAGGAGATTGTCAGGTGTCAGATGGTAGATGACGTGTATAATGTGAATAGACCCTTACCAGCCACTCAGAATGGAGCTAATGACGTCTCTCAACAGATGGTTCTTGACGGATTGAAGAAATTAGAGGTAAACTGAAGCTGCGAATATCTGGCCAGTAGAGAAATCGGTCGAGAGCAGATTGTTGAGTGCGTTGTTGTGTTGACATTCCTTATTGTGTAATGGCTGGCTTATTTGGTGTAGGTGATACTAGACTATTATAACACAAATATTAAAGTTATCACCGTTAGAAGATGTCATAGAAAATTGAAAACTAAATCCCAATCTCTAAAAATCAGGAAATTTGAAAAAAAAAGTACAAAAATCAGATATAATTTAGTGATGATAATTTCACGAAATTGGTGATTTTTTCAAAATATGCAAATGGTGATTATTATGATTTCTCATGTTATTGGTAAAATTATTTTTATTGATAAAATATAATATATTTATTAATAAAATAAAAGACAACACAGCATCATTTCGACATTTTGGTTCTCCATAAATGGCAGGACATATATTTTATGATGAACTATCGTTCTTTGTTAAGGTAATTTGATCATTAAACCCTCTGAAAATCTAGAAAGGGGCATGGAATTTTATATTTAATTCACTGTATGAACCTCACAAACGAATGAAGTGTGAACTTTGTTTTTGTTTTGGCCGATGTTATCAGTTGGCTAAAGTGTTTTAGGCAGGTAATCGTATATTATGTAGAAGTCCATTTTAAGAAACAGCTAGGGTAGACAAATGGGAAATTATGGGAGCAGGCATAAATATGTAATTTGGACATGGTCATTGGGGTATGAGAACATATATTGTGTCAGCAGTGACAGTTAGCATAGGAACAAAAATAGATAGGATGTGGTGGCATCAGGGATGGTGATGTGATACAGAGGCAAGGAGGGATACACAGACTTGAAGTCAGAATATGTTATGGAGGCACAGTATTAGGAATAGAACAGTATGGGGACTGCCTTTGGGGGCAGACAGGGATGGGAGTAATGGGACACAAGATATCTGTGCACAATGTGGGCACAGAGCTGTGGGTGTTATAAAATGGATGTCGAACGTGGAATTAGTTGGATAAAAATATAAGACTGTGTGAATAAGGGGAGACGACATACAAACACAAAGGCACAGAGATTGCATTGAACTTGATGCCAAAATGTGAAAATACCACTTCACATATTCAAAATTCCCCCCCCCCCCCAATTGCGAAGGCTGCTGCAGACTTATTTCCTTACTTAACATTCTGATTTCCTGCTTCAGCATTGACACACTCAGGTTACCTGAGAGCAATGAGTTCTCTTGCTAAAACATTCTTGATTCAGTCAACGTTTTATGTGGTCTGCTGGAAGCTCAGTAAAGCCACCGATGTGTAGATCTACATACCGTTACTGATGTGTAGATCTACAACCCGTTACCAATACATGCTATTATTCTCTGGACCCCGACTCCCCAAACTATTACTAACCACTATTTATAACCTTTGCCTGCGCCATATCGTAAACAACATCCAGCTAATAACAAATAACAGTATACTGCTTACCGCCAGCATACACAGGATTCAACGACCATCAAGACCAATCTAACTTAACAGGTTGACCTTCCCAGGTAAAAGTATGTTAGTTCAGGGATCAGTGTATTCCAGCGTTTTTGAAATATTTCCCAAAAAAATTGCTAAAATTTCAAAACTTTCCAGCTTTTTTCTTTCTCTTTTGTTCTCATTCCTGTTATGATTTATGAATATTGATAGTTATATAAAGAATATTATTTTTAATACATCGGTAATTCAAACCTATTTATTACCGTCATTCAAGAATATAGTAATGAATGAAAGAATAATATAAAGCACATGTTATAAACACTACATAATTTGGTCCATGAATGTGACAAGATTCCGTATAAATATTATGCACAAAGAAAACAAAACTTCGCTTCATATCCTAAATGGCTTTAAAATTTATAAACCTGAAGATATATATACTATGAATTCACCATGTCAATTGAAAGAATCATCTTTATTGTTCACAACTGTATGGCGTAATTAACCTTTAGTTATGTATGGGCCTGGTCTAGGCAGTTTACTTACATAAAAAATGCACAGATCATACAACTTAAGATCAAATCCTTATAAGGTTGTGATTAGGAAGCCATCTTAGGTGTCTGTCAACCGAGACCAAATATCTTGTATCCTGGTGCTTGGTGACATTGAATAAGACGTAATCTGTTTTCAATTGTCTCAGCATTATGATAAATACTTAATGTATAAATAACATATAACAGTCATATATACATGACACAGTTTGGCTATATTTTGTATATACTGACTCATGGTATGGTAATAATCCAATTAGATCAGAGAATTTTAGCCCTCCAATTTGGGCGCCTCTGTGGTCTAACGGTAGGGTGTTCAATCACAGATCACTACCACCCGTATTCGAATCTCGGCGTGGACATATCTGAAGATATGTCACCCTCTATTTGTCATTCATCGGCAGCATTCTCCGCCTTCTGAAAATATGAGTAGAATTTTACCACAATAGTGTAATCACAGAGGCAACTTTGCATAAGTTAAACTGTTGACGTGGGAGTTTAGGATCTATCAACATGGGTATAGGGAGAGGAAACTTGAGCTGATATCACATTCTTCTAATAAATTTCAACTAAAGCCTCTTTGGCCCAGTGGGTAAGAGTGTGGGACTTTCTTACTCGTGGTCATGCTGTACGGGAGGTCGGAGGTTCGAATCCCGACCGTGGCAATATAGTAGGGGGCGTTTTCCATCCAACCACTGGCAACTGGCAAGGTTTTCTTGACCGAATATGCCACATACTGTAAATTCTAAATTTATTTAGGATTAGTCCCCCGTGGTGAAGGAGTAAATTACAGACCATTTGATGTAGATAATCCACGTTTTGGCCATTATTATTATTATTAACATTAATTGTTTATTTGGTAATGTATTGTATTTGGATGACTATTGTCACAGCATGTTGTTCACGTAAATCTTTGTTATACATGATTGTTTTATCACTTGATCATGCAGGAGAAATACAAAGTTCACGAAGGGCATTCACTTGGGCTCAGAGCTGAATGTATGAAAAGACTACAGCACGTACATTCCTCACAGTGTGGATCAACCCGATCTCTTTCATGCCAGGGTGATGCAGATTACACTTTTTGTCCAACCAATCAATGTAATAGCAGCAGGTTGTATGGTAGGGAAGAGAGATCTCCCGATAGGTGCACAGCAGAGACTGACGTATCTGGTAATTGTACTTCATCGATATCATCATCATCATCATCCGAAGTATCTGTTCATGACAGCATCATTGAGCCAAGTACGTCAAAACCAGCAGCTAAATACAACAGGGAACCGTACCAAGTTAGTGGTACGGCGGAGTCTAGTCAGTACGCGATGTCTGCTGATACGTTCTTATCAAGCAATGAGGGAGCCAATAGTTGTCCTGCGCTACCTTCCCAGCTATCTAGTAGCTGTGAACTGGGTGACATTGACTTGTTCGGTGAACGTCACAGCGGTTTGTCTCAGCCGGCATCCAGGGCTGATTCTTCTGCCGTGAGGTCCACGAGCTGCCAAAGGAAAACATCTGACCAGGCGAGTGTTACCATATCACCTGATGATGGCGTGGGAGGCCATCATCAGTCATCAGTCAGCCATACCATGTATCAGGATGTGTCCTCGACATCCGGCGATAACCTGGACCTGCCTCCTAAACCAGGATCACCACAGCCGTCATCAGCGGCAGCTGCATCGGGGCCACAACAGTCGGCAACGATCGTACGGCCGATACGCTCGCCCGATCATCAGGCGGCACTGAATGCACTTCTTAGGCAGATAGCGCCGAATCATCAACCCGATGACCAAGACAGGTTTTCCGGGATCAGAGCAGTGGTCTCTGATCCGGATATTGTTAACAACTTACTCGATGACTATATCACGTCCAGACTTTGTTCCGATGAACAGAAGTCCAACAAATAAGAGGGTTCATTTCAGTGTAACACGGCAATGGCGTAATTTGAACAAATCAAAACTTTGACCAGATCTTGCTTTGCATAATGGATAAGTATAATAACTGATCAATGGTAGACATACTGCGGGTGTGTAATGCTTACCTTGCCGGTTCACTCTCCTCATGCTTGTAGATGATTAGCTTTGCAAAGTACTTGTTTTTACGTCAACTACGCTGTGATATAAGTTATATTTGTTACTGTTTTCACTTTGTGTGTGTTTTTTTGCCTTTGATCCGTGGATAACTCGGAGGTCCGTATAGACTGTATAGGCAAAAATGTATTTCTTTCCTTAAGACTTCAACGGTGATGTTCTTTTCAAATTATTTGCAACAGCTTCTGTTTTGCTAAAATAGAGTACAAACCGGATCTGGGTCATGTTTCCGTGTTAGGGATTACACTGTGTGTGTGTGTGTGTGGTGATTTTGTTTCTGTGGAGAGGTAAACATGTAGCTCCGATTTTCACAGGGATTCATAGTCCAAGAACGTTTTAAGAAAACCACTACATGACGTGAAACATGTGCCTAAAGTTATGTTTTGTTTGTTATTAACGCGAACCGGGTTGGTGGTCTAATGAAAGATGCAAGTTGAGAATGTTACTGTTGTTGTGTGACATGGATCTGGGAGAAAGGAACATCTGTTTATTTCAATTGTTGCTGTAATGCTATTGCTGTGTCTGGATCCTAGCCCCGCTCGCTCTACGTTCGGTTTGTGACCTGGTTTAATCAATAATCGTGGTTATATCAGCTCATGGGGATATTGTAAGGGATTAAATATCACACTGGTTTAGTTACAATGTGACATTCTATGTGGTTTAGATGTATTTGCTATATGTATAGGCATACTACATTAGCAGCCGAGAAACAGTCAGATATACGGACAAGTCAATAGGTAGACGGATGTTGTATTACAGGCAGGCAGGCAGGCATCATAGGTCCTCTCTACTTATCCACCAATTCACTTAATCCCTAATTCTCATACCCTATGCATGCATGTGCAACCACAGATGCACACACAAACACGCATTTACCTTATCAATCAGTTTACACCCATAAATTCTAATCTCGTATCCATTTTAATGGGTATGATCATATCTATAATAGATTCGGTTGTGTGTGCTAGTTTTGGGGGTGTTGTTTTTTACTGTGTAGCTCGTAGTTAGTTTTAAAATAAATAAATCCTATTATATTTTGTGATAAGATTTATGTTATTTTACTCTCCATGTAAGTATTGTGTACAAAATGAGTTAACATCATCATCATCATCAGCTTCATATTGTGTAATGATTAGAAGGTTTTTAATGATGTTTATTTATAGAGATATTATCAGTCAATATTTGCTATATCACGTTGTATTATATATTATATAATTGATAGTTTGTGTCTTATTTCGTTATCTTTTACCAATGAAGGGCATTATCCGGCGAAGTATTCTCACGCTGACCGTAATTACTCCAAAAAAAAGTATCATTACTTCATCAGATCAATTGTTTCTTTGGTACTGTAAAGTTTCTTTAACTGTCAGGAGACTTGCCATAATTAAGGTAGTATTTTATAGCTAACGATTAGATCCCTGTCGTGGTACACCGCTGAATTGTTCAAACTACAGCATAGCATGAAGACCACACTGAGTCAATGGGATCTAGTAAGACCTAATTAACTATCGTTAATACTTATCATCAAATACTTGAATACCTCTATTCTTAAGTACTCTATTCTTATCCTACAGCCTTATGTAGCAGATAAGACCAGTAAAACAACTAGACAAGATCATCTCTCACCACTGAATCTCCCTGTTATTGGTAAAGGGTGTTAAGTTTTTCTTGAAATTAAACTTGAACGTATATATTTTTGAGACAGCATCTATAGTTGTACTTGGTTATCAGATTTTGTAGACTTGATATCTACGATAATTGTCTGTATTTATATTATATATTGGGCCTCTCTCTTTCTCTCTCATATGAATTGTATTACGGGCCTGACTATTTCTCCTAATCGTGACAGCATCATCAACTCTTATTAAATATTTTATGTCATCCACAGATAAGGGACGTTACCAAAATATCTGCCTGAAATGGAAATATACTTGTTAGTGTTACAGAATAACTGATTGTTTTGTTATAAATGAGAGGCGTTGTTTGGCTGTAAATCAGATAATTAAAATATTAATTTCCAAATGCTATGGCAGTTGATTTACCTGACCGCTAAGCATGAGATGAATTGTTATAGTTTGCATTATGCCAGGGTTAGTAATAAATGTTGCACGAAATTATCTTCAATAACTGTTAAATGACCTAAGATTAAGAAGTCGGGTCTTTTTTTTTCTCGTTTATATGAATAAAGTGATGATGGTTTCGTTTTCAGGGTACAGTTCTGTGATCTAGCTTCGCCTGCACTGTATTGTTACACCGAGTACATTTTGTTGTGAACTGAATACATTGATTTAAATCTCATTCTCTATCAGAAACGAGTTGCTGGTTGGATGATGGTGGTTTGCTGTGGATAATGCTAAATGCTAGATTTAGATTCAATCCAAAATGGTTATGTAATTATATTGGCATTTTCACTGTTGGTAACTTTCATAATATGAGCTTCTTTATTGTGTAGCTGTTAACGATGATTTTGTTTGTTTGTTCTTTGTGTAAAATTAGCATTTTAACATCTAACATTGGTCAATCAATTCACTGCTCACAGAGCACTTGTGGTAATTTGTATTACCGAATTATAATATATATATATATATATATATATATATATATTGTGTGTGTGTGTGTGTGTGTGTGTGTGTTGTAGGGAAGAGAGCATGATTGGAGGCACACTAAGCTATAGACCTCTAAGTTGTGTGTTTGAATCTCAGTGTTCCTTGTATATATATTAGTGGTATATTTACATAGATGATTGTCCTACAGCCTTATATAGCAGATAAGACCAGTAAAACGACTAGACAAAATCATCTCTCTCTCTCTCTCTCACCACTGACTCTCCCTATTATTGGTGAAACGTTTAAGTTAAGGTTGCATGTTCTTTCCAGTATTATTTGGCTGTATGTGTGGGAGGTAGGCTGTTATTTTAAACATCCTAACTAGTGTTAATTTGCACAAATTATAAGTGAATCGCGACTGCTCACACTTGTTTGGGGTAAATTTATCATAGATTTGACTGAGTTCACTATTACAGGTTTTGACGTAAGTCCCAAATATGGTGATAACGTAATATCCTGCTCCTTTGTTTAAACGCTGTTTTGTCATCATGTTACGTTAATATATAATGTCTATTGTTTACTGTTATATCGTGGTGATGTATTGATTGTGCACTTGCCGTGCACTGTTGTTTTTAGTGTTTATATGTTTTAATATTCCGTTGTCTGATCTTCCGCGTAGAAAACCTGTATTTAGTGATAATATCCCTATCTCCTTTTGATACGTTCATTGAATATGATGGGCAAACACCCTGGCATTGATTTTAAAGCCATCCGTGTATGTGGTTTCTTAAAGTTCCCGATTTTACTGTTTGATTTTTGCTGCTGTTTGCACTATTACTATCACGATTGTAACAGCGTTTGATCATGGAATGTTATGCATGACATGTATTTGTATTGCATTCATGCATACCATTTAAAAAGTGCGACTTCTTTGTAAATCATGGTCAAATGTAATTATGATTTTAATTTCATATCTGATTCTACACAAGCCTTTAATAGTAATTATTAAATATGTTTAGTGGCTTTGCGCGTTTATAGTTATACGGTCAGATTCATCCGGTGCTTTATTCTGTCCATGACTTTGTACTCTGAGGATACTGAGCTAAACCTATACAGGGTAAAGATACTTGTAATATGTGGTTATTATTGTGCCTGTTAAATCGGTTTATTTGTACATAATTTGTTCTAGGTTATCATTTAGAAAGGGTACACCTTTCAATAGTTAGGGTAATGCAAGTTGTGCCGTGTATGTGTGCATTGGTTTTTTGTTTAGTGTGTGTGCGCACGCGCGCGCGTGTGTGTGTGACTGCCTGTGTCTGTGTGTGTGTGTTTAATTGAGGTAGTTAAAGAAATTAACCATGTTCAGTGTTCATTAAATTAGTACAGTGTGTATTATAATGTAACGGTGTTAAAGCTAGTAAGCATATGCGTGTTGGGAAATACCTAGATACACACAGTCCTGAAAATGTTCCACAAATCCGCCGATTTCAGAGTTTTTATGACGAAAATATCCAAAGAAATCTGAAGCGATCGTTTTCAGAGTTTTGGGAGCCATTTCGGTATGCTCATGCCCGCACACAGTTTGGGTGAGCCTTGTGTGTGTTAGACTGCGAATTTGTGTGTGAACCATTTCTAGCCGGGATACAACATGCATAGGTCAGTCTAAATATAAGTGATTCGCTTCAAGAGATTTGGCTTGTAATGCATTATAATGATTTCCCGGTGTGTATATCTGTTAACTGTTTTGACGTCATTTGTTTCTGATTGTAAGGATATAATACAAACTAGATATCTGATGGAGGTACTTGCTCATCGTTGCTATAGATGAAGACTGAAGGTTAACATAGTCAGGGTAAGTCTACATGAGTAGTGGACATAATAAATAAATACTATTAAGTGTTCTAGTTGTCATGCAGTGACTAATTTTATTAGGTATACCGTTTTAGAAAGCTACAAATTCATATATCCTAAATATGTGACGTTCTGGAAAATAACACACAAACACAGATATTTGTGATATACTGCAGTCACAAAGTTTCAAGATGTGTCTGTATTTACAACAACTATCATAAAGACATAAACGGGGTTAAAGAAAACATATTTTGTGTGGTTCATAATTTGTAGTGTTTATACTCTATACATTGTGTAAGGGGCACACTGTAACGCGTGGATATAATACAGCAGAGAAATATTACTTAACAAGCTTAAAAAACCCTCTCTACGCCGACTTTAAACCTTGTCGTACCGTAAAATGGCCCCTCATGCGCTTACCTCGAGATGTCGAACTGAAGTGAAATCGACCCACACTTGGATGTCGAACCAAGCAGGGTTCGCACGTATCCTCGAAACCCCTTGAATTTGAATATTTTGTTCAAGGGTACCCAAAACCCTTTGAATATCGTCAATTTTCGGACATGAATCTTTCCAAAACTGTTGAAAGGGTGGTTGTTCTTGAATTTTGCTAATAAATCTATGCATGTGTCCACTTTTATATAGAACATAATTATATAATTCGGTTCTATTCAGAAAAATATTAAGATATTTTTAAGTATCCGCTAGGAGTGGAATGGCTACAAATCGCAGAATATAAAGTGTGCCGTGATCCAGCTGGCAACAGTTGCCTGGTTGTGATGCAAATATGTCAAATTGTTAAATGTCAGCAACGGCGGCCGCTTTAATTTGGATAGTCATATCAAAAGTAAAGCATGGCCTCAAAGCATGCTTCCAGTTGTTCTTCATTGAGCTCCGGCAAGAGGTCGAAACTTTTCCAGAGATTAATTTATCGGCTCACAACATCGTGGAAGGCTGACCACGTTAAATGGCGCTGCCGTCTCCGCTGACTTATTAAAAATAAAGGGGGACGTTATAAAGACCCCCTGATGATGTAAAACACTGACAGTGACCACCCTCGGGGTATTTCGGCTCCAATTTTACGTACTGCTCTCCTGTGGGTGATGTGGAAGGAGATACTCTCAACCACTCCAACATAGACGCTGTGCTGATCAAGCGACAACCTTGGGATTCTCCCCGGAAGACAAGCAAGCAAGCAAACTAACTGCTGGAGATGTGACCACATGTTAGAAAATATATGCTACAGCTGAAAAGGAGACATTCCATTGCCACACGTAAAAGCCTTTGAACCGTTTGACGTCTCTGGCCAATGTTATTACGCCATACCTTGTCCAATATCAAAGTGATCCCCTGTGTTGCCATTTCTTGCCTCATACCTAAATTATATCTCTGTTGTAGTAGAATACGGGTTGATTCTCTGTGCGATTATCATGGACTTGATAAAACAGATGGGATACCTTGAAAAGTAGATGGGGCAGCGACATTAATCTCTTCGAATAGCGGTGTGAGTCACTATCATATCATGAGATTGACACGCAGATATGATTTTAGTCTGCATTGTTATTTTTTGTAATTATACTTAGCGAAAGGAAAGCAGAGAGCAATGATATATATTTCTCCATCAGGGTTGGGGTTATTGTAATAGGTAATCATAATCGATTGTAATCCATTACATGATTTCAAGTAACCGTAACCATAATCGCCATTTTCGGTGCAATATAATCGTAATCAGTGATTACTTTCACGATTATATAAGGTGTTTGATTAGTTACCATGTTATATCATGCCAGAGATATGGTTTGGTATGTAAGGTAAAAGATAACTATAGAAATGATTTACCCATTGACTGACTGCTGTCATATTTATACACATATGATGATTTGTCAGTTTACTTGTTCCATAAACATGAAAGGAAAATGTGTTGAAACACTGCTTCAGATGTTGCCGCTATTATAAGTCATATAAACGGGCATTTCAGATTAACAATCGTTCGTGGCTTCTTTCTGACATCGTCGTTTCAACTACAGCTCCAAATGACCTTGATTGGACAGCAGTTGGATGACAAGCATCCAATTAAATTAACGCAGGCACGAGATGTTGGATCAACATTATCCTTGGACGTTGGATCAATGTTATGAAAATGGTTGGATTTAAAAATTGGTTCAAAGTAATATTTGCGACATTGGATCAACGTTAGGATTTTAATGTTGGATCAACGTAATATTTGCAACATTGGATCAATATTGGACCAATGTTATGGAATTGGTTATATTTGAAAATTGGATCAACGTATTATTTGCAACCCTGAATAACAGTAGTTTTCATTATGATTGATGTAAACATATTTATTCAATTGACAACAAGCAAAATGCTTATACAATATCTCTCGTTCGTACACACAAAAAACACGGTAATATACATACAACAAATATAATTGATATTGTTACTTATACCAGCATCGTGGTTGATTGGAATGTACGGGATTGGTGCAGTAAGGTTACATTACACACACATATGTATATATATATATATATATATATATATATGTTCATCATTTACATCCGCTACAAAGAATTTTGGATGAAATTTCATTATGGTTAAATCAGCTGCACAATATGACGCACCCATGATAATTAAAAACAGCTGCAATAAGAGTATACCAATTCAGCTTTGTAAAATACATCATACAGTAGTCTAATTCACAATCAAATTATATGCCAACACAACAGCACTCTGCCAAAAGTTTGAATAGTTTCATGGATGGCCAATCAAATTCGAATAAACTGTTCATCACATTTTACATTATTTTGCTCAAATTATTATTAACATCGCCAGATTTATAAAGACATTCCTCAAAATAACAACAGTGCATAATATGCCCATAGCTGCAAACATATAAATAATATCTATAATAACATACTCCAGTCCAAAATAATTATATTAGCCACCACACTTATCCTGAACAGTACATATCTAGGTGTATGCAAAAAAGTGCAAGCATCCTTTAGAACACGATGCTAATATCGTCTAAGGTTTCCAATCGCTTCTTGAAAAGCACTTCTGGTACATGCATTTCTTACTGCTCAGTCTGCAAAGTCCTTTCCAATATCAAGCTCTTCACCATCATCATCTGACAAATTCTCAGATCCATAACTAGATAACACGTTGTCAGAGTTGTCTGATTCCTGATCTTTTGTATCACCACTGTCGTTATTAGAATCCTGTGCATTGCTGTCATCTCTACCATCCACATGGCAAGATGAGTCGGTATCACCTCTCTCGTGTACATTAGGAGCAACACTAGCACCTACTAGTACATTGGCTTCATCCTTATCACTGCTATTAACTTCAGCAAGAGCTAGTACTTCAGCTTGATGCTTTCTCCATCTTTTCAAGCCATGCAGTAATATTCTGTATTTTGGCAGAGTGGACCTATGAATACTTGTACCAATATGAAAAATTTTAACTTTGTGCATACATGTCAATGGGTATGGAGGCATGCATATTGTAAAACCATTACTTATTTGCTGCCTTTTATTTGGTTACTTTCACGTAGGCGACCAGCAGCAACAATTAATGGGAGAGAATATATTCTTTTGGTTTATGTTGAACTTATGGAACATGGATGGCTCGCCAAAATAAATGGCTTCAAATATGCAATGAAAGAACCAGGTGACACATTTTCTAGTCAGCGACATGATATTAATTTTGAAACTAAATAATAGGTTTTAACCATACAGCTTAATTTTTCCGCGATAATGTCAAAGGTCATGGTGCCAAATTAAAGCCTGTAACCAACTTTTCATAAGTCATCAATAATAACTTTTTGGCTCATATGAAGTAAAAATGAATCATTTCTGAAATGTTGTTTATTTATTGGTTTCCGAGAAATGAAAATGAGTGTAAATCGGAGATATTGGACTTTTCAGCATTTTACAGATTTGATCCTTTTTCATGTAAAATACCCCCCCCCCCTCCATATAGACTGAAACTAGCGAGAACGCTGTAAAAAACATTCCATGATCATTAAACACAAACTAATGTGAAAATAAATTGTATCTGAGATGTGAAAATTTTCCATTCACTAAACATGGGATTTCTATTTTCTGGTCTAAAAAAAATCCAGCCCTTCCCTGGAAGTCATATGGTCGTTCCCTAACTTTAACATGTTAATTTCAGTACATAGCGATGCCTGGACACGCATGCTAAGTGATTGAAGTCCGTCAACTCGATCGATCAATATTCAACAAAAGAAATGATATTTCAAGAAACTATATGCAGCATCATGTTTCATGACAATTCAGATTACTAAATATACAAGTTAGGTACAACGTATTTACATACTTACCGGAAAGAAGATGCGTCAAGTGTCCTAGAATTTGAATAGTTTCAAAAATTGGCCGCGCTATGTTCAAATGAGCCAAGGATGACGTGATTTCAGAATCCAGGGATTGTGGGATATATCTAGCTAGGCCGATATAACTTGATAGTTGTGGCCAGAGAGTTGTGGCTTGGTTTTGAGGTATAATCACCAGATCACAATTTATTTGAACAAATATATATCAATTAGGTGCGAAGTTCCATCAGATACCCCCATAACAGATATGCACACAATAACGGCTTCTCAAATGATAACCTTAAAATAGTAAATTATATATGATGGAAAATACAATATTGATCCAACATCGCAATACCAAAGTAAATCCAACACGATACAATATAGCCCAGCTACGTTGGATATGCATTGAGTTCGCGTTGTGCCACGTTGCAATGTAATATCTACCCATTCCCAACATTGATCCAACATCGGGTGCTTGTTGGGTATAAATTATCCCCCGGTGGACATACGGAGCAGAAATCTACACCACGGCATCAACCCTCAGGCAGCGGGTAATCCAAGTAATACTCCATTGGGTTCCAAGCCACATTAACCTTGACCGAGCCGATCAACTAGCAAATGAAGCCACGAGCCTTGACGTCATCGAATATGCCGAACAGACCCCTGGTACATTCAATCGTCTTGTTGACAGTTTCATATCTAATCGACCTAAATCGATGTATTCAGATTACATATCAGCTTCCAAGGATTGGTACCAGAAGACCACTGTAGTTGGACATAATTACCTCAACAACAGGCTGGCCGATATCCAACTCAGAAGACTACGTTTCTGAACCTACACGCGGAACTTCACCGGCCCGTCACCCGCAACACTATTCCGGCACTGTCAACAAGTGTATGACCCGGTACATTATCTGCTCAACTGCCCAGTCTACCCGAAGCACCGAAGAATACTAAAAGGTCATCTCCGCCAGGAAGACTACAAACTTCCAGACCATCAACTAGCAGCATTGCTCATAAGGAAATCAACATTCCTACCACACATCATAAACCTATTTCTCCAAAAACTGAATTCCTGAACCTATCTGATGGTACACTCAGTGAGGCATATTATCGAGATGACCACATTGATCTGACAGTGAAAGGTCAGAACAAGTTGGCTACCAAACTAGAGCTGATGTCATTTGGTAACGAAACTCCTATTAACGTGACAACCTTTAGGACAAATAAAGAAAAGAAATCCAGAGAAAAGTCTCCAACCACTAAATATACATATCAGATGACGACGAGAACTAACGTTATTAACACACTGAGATATATATATCAGCATTCCAATACCAAGCTATGTCATACGCACGAACACCAAAAAGGGTCAATAACAACAAATCACACTGTGTTTTGCGCCGGGCCACACCATGATATGGACAGATGTCGTCATCAGCGCCCAGTGCAGTGCTACAGTTGTTCCCAGACTGGACATAAATATAATATTGTGACCCAGCCAATAGTAATTGATGGTCAGGCCAAAAAGAATGTGCCTCTTGTTAAAATCATATCGCTGGTGAAAATTCTGATGCCAATGTTCATGATCTAATTATAGAACTACAAGAAATTGTTTTTATTGTAAGAATGTACGAAATTTAAAATTTGCACATATAAATGTTAACAGCGTGCGACACAAATTAACACCTTTTGCCAAAAAGGTGTATTGCTATCAAAGTGCATTGATGCACTTTGTAGATACGTGTAAATTGAATTTAAAAAATCGTGAATAAGTGGTGCATTTTTTACTGACCTCTCAAAAGGATTTGATTGTCTCTCCTACAAGCTAGTAATCTCTAAATTACAAACGTACGGTTTGGCAAAAATTCATCTATGTTGGTAGCAAATTATTTTACAAACCGCCAGTAAATGGTTAAAGTTGGAAGTGCACACAGTAACTGGTCTTACTTAAGCAAGGGCGCTCCACGAGGTTCCCATTTTGTTCACTTTATACATAATGTAAAATTACATTCAGCCAAACCCTGATAAGTTTCAATTTATCTTATTTCACAATGCTGTACAGTCCTCAGCTACGTCAATGAAAGTAGGAGATATTAAATTGGAACCTTCAGATTCAGTGAAACTTCTAAGTATATTTGTAGACCGTCGATTAAACTTTAATGTTTTTCATATGTTTATGTACAGCGTTTTTGAACAGGCTTTAAGTATGAAAAGAGCGTTTTATAAGTTTGGTATTATAATAATAATAATAATAATAATAATAATAATAATAATAATAATAATAATAATAATAGAGAATTAAGACAAAAAGCAAATAAACCACTACTGTATGTGCAATTATTCAAACAAATATTGTTAGAAGTGTACAAAATTGTTAATAAGATAGGGCCAAGGTATTTATATTAAATATTCAATTTCCTATATTAAGAAACAGTCATACTATTATACCATTTAATTATTATACAATTAACCATGAAAGGAAATCCATCAGATTTGTAGGTGTTAAGTTTTAGAATATACTAAGTAATGAGCTAAGAGTAACAATGTATTTTAATGTTTTAAACGATTTGTTATGGTATGGTATGGTAAGGTCCAAACTGTACATGTTTTAATTGTGAATTTTGTTCTTTAAAGTAAATGTGATGCTTTATGTACTTCTAGTAGCATTTAATGTTTGCTTAAGTCTAGTCTGACTTAATGCCATATATGTATGTCTAGTGTTTCTTCTATCAGCAAATCATTCTCATCTCACATCATCTCATACTTTCACGTTTATGATCATTCGGTTAATAGCTTTCAGCTAATGTTTGTATCTATAGTTTACAGAGCTTAAATAAATTATATCTGATTTGTTTCTTACCAGAAAGTGTGTCTAGTTCTTACAAAGCAACAAATAAACATTGTAGCATGTTTATATCGGTAGTATACATGTAACAGTAAATATTGATGAAGAATCGCATTCATGTTTGTGTTGTATACATTGTAATTATGATTGTAATCATGACTACTTTACAATGTAATCGTACTAGATTACATTCAGAATGACTGTAATCGTAATTGTGGCATTCTGAAGTAATCGTAATCGATTACCTCGGTCCTGTAATCGCCCCAACCCTGTTCTCCATGCAGCTTGAGTCCACTGTAATGAACAACCTTTAATATGTACGTCCAGCATTACGGATGTCACAGCCCTCAACACGGCTGACTCCAAGTCTATACTAAGCATTGAATTTTGAAATTGTGTGGCTAGGTAAGAAGTTCTTCACTTGCTTGATAAAAAATAGTGATCTAGATGCTTTTGTGTTAACATGAGCCATATCTTATTTCCGTGTTAGATGTTCGTCAATGTGAATCCCCAAACATTTTGCAGATTTTTCTTCACAGTCGCTACCTATTGTTTTTAACATTGTATTGTCAATGTATATATCAAGTCCTGTTAAATCGCATTGTCTATGATTAGGCCTAATAACAATAAATTTAGTTTTGTTTACATTTAACAACGGCTTGTTAATGCAAAACCATTAAAAATAGTGTTTATCTGCAAATGTTGTTCACCAGCAAATGATACAATATTTCCATTATATGAATTGTATATGCCGTTGACATAGATTAGGTATAATAATGGTCCAAGAATAGAGCCTCCATGTGGCCGGTTGCCATTTGGTGCTCGATAATTCAAGCGTCTATACCAACGCTCCACATAATTTTTAGTCCTGATACTCTGGTTGAAAACTGACCACGATTGGGTGTATCATACTATACGTGCTGTCAATCCACGTTGAACGAATATATTCGCAAAAAGAACATAAGGCGTCACTCGATGCCTTCTCTTCCAAAACAAAAACACTCCTCAAAACACCAGATCGAGTAGATCACTGACAAACTATTACTCATGGATTATTTCACAAATAATTCACAGTTTTAGGTTTTATTCAATTAAATAAACTGCATGTTAAGAAATGGTATTTCCTATTAGTTTGTGTTCGATGATTATAGCCACTTATATTCTTATTGTAATTATTGGTCATACAAGACACGCTATATTGCACAGCGTCAGTGAGGATAGATGCAATAATTACAAATATGATAACCTGAGAAATCAATAATTTATTAAATGAGGCTGCTATTGCGTTTTTATTACGACGGATAAAATCATGTATTTCTAAATTTTAATTTGTTCTAATTTTTTTCTTTAATGAATATAATCATATCATAACAGAAATACAATATAGCTTCATGTACAATTAATCATTCAAGTATTTTATTAGACCGATATGGGCCTAAATACAAGAAGAGTAATTTTACGTTCTATTGATACGGAATTTATTGATACAGTTTACAACAGATATATTAGAATTATTCTTAATTAAATTTGTCTCCATGTCGTAGATCAGGAAATAATCTATCATTATTGGAGCGTTCTTGATATGGAATTTATCCAACTTATACAGAGGATGCATAAGCATACATCCATAATGATACTCTTTTCCTCTTTGTTTCTAAAATCTTATATCCTCGATCTATTGCCTATCAAACTCTTTCTTCTGAAGAACCTTCGTATCTTTTCTAAACATTTTCTTTACCAACCAACCCCAGAGAGCTCCGTTCATCTGGTTTTCACTTGTTGTCTGTTTCCAGGATTAAAACTCATCCTGGGACTCGTGCTATTTCAATTGCTGTCTCTACTCTTTGGAGTCCACTCTCTGAACATGTTAAGTCATCAAATAGCATAGTTTCTTTCCGTCACCATTTGAAAACTCACCTTTTCAGACTCGCTGATCCTTCCTAGTTTTCCTTGACATCTGATCATTGTTGATGAACTTCACATCGTACCCGGACTATGAGTTTATCCAACACCTGTACTAGCTGCACCACCGAGCTCGATTATTTTCCAGGATATTGGCACTATTGAAGTTTTGTAATAATTCTTATTATTATTAGTATTATTAGTATTATTATTATTATCTGTATGTGTATCTAAAATTGCAATCAAAATAATAATAGTTGTAAATATAATTATTTAATAAATACAAGTTGAGAATGTATATATATTGTATTTAACATATATATATATATATATATATATATATATATATATATATATATATATATATATATATATATATATATATATATATATGCCTGAAATTATAATACAAAAGTTAATTATCTTACCATTTAAAAAAGCATAACATAAGAAAGGCTAAACACTTAACACCACGGTGTATATGATCCTTTATTCATCCATTTGTTTAACGGTTGTACATTATAACCGATTACCATATACCATAATATTTGACAATCCGCAATTATATTGTACCTGAACAATAGAGTAACACAACAAGTTAAGATTTTGAACGAAAACAGACATATGTTTCTTTGACATTAATTCCATTTAAATGCCCTGAAAGCCCAGATATAGCAGAATTCCGTTGTTCCAGCGCAGGTACAACGTAATTAACATGCTTCAACGTTAGAAAACTACGTACGTTTGTCCGCTGGGACAACGTTGACCAATCGCGTAGGGTATATATACAATAAGTTGCAACGTCATGCCAACCATGAACCAACCGTGTAACAATTAACGGTTTGCCAACGATTTGCCAACAAGATTAATTTGGTACTACTAACATCAGAAGAAATAAGATAACACACGTTTTATATTGATATTTTAATTTATTTCGCATTGCACGTTATTCTTCTGAATAAATTGGAATAATCCGAAACGTCATTCTAACGCATTAACAAAGAAAATGATACAATCAATAAAAATACATTTAACAAACAACTGAATTTAAAAATAAGATAAATCAATATGTTTACCAGAGTTTATGGGCATTTTAATGTAATTCGTGTTACAGTTTTTTTAATACTTCCAGTCAATGCGTTCCACAGACTGTTACCACATAACATGGTCCAAATCCTTGGAATCACTCGTGTTTATATATCCTGGGATATTTCAATCCTGTCTGCGTGGTGTCTGAACCTAAAACATATGGTTCCGGGTTTTAAAAAATCCAATCAAAAACCCCTGCGATAAATAGTCAAATGGTAAAAGAAAAACCTCTTAAGTTTGATCTTAGAATCACTGAATAGATTAATGTAATTAGGAAGACTTGGGAAAATCCTCAAATAATAAAATAATATAATTAAAGAGCCTGATAATAATAAGTAATATTTATAAATTGTGTGCTGATAGCCACCGAATGGATTAATCTAATTGAGAAGCCTCCATTGTAGCTGCTCATATTCCATTTCGTACATCAAAGGAAAGTACACGTAGCAAGTGTCACATGGAGTGCTATAAATATGGTTAGGGTCTGGTCTATTAATGATCACGCAACGGCCAGGGGTCTCTACCCCAAATTTAAACTATTAATCATTCATTCTTATTAGAACCATGGAAGTTATACAGAATCACAATGGCGGTCAAATGCTTCTGCACGAAGGATATATGTACACCAAAAAGAACAAGGCTAGGTCTACTATACGATGGAAACGGAGCAGTGACCAAGGATATTGAGATCTCGACATTAATACGCACTGTCCCACACACTCATGATCCCAATCCCGACTCTGTCGCGGCTAGTAGGCTGAAAAGCACGACGAAGAACAAAAGTGGTACATCACGGGGTACGCCAACCCAGATACTCGTGGAAACTACGGCAACTGCTAGAACTGAGATTTGTTGCGCTCTTGGCAACCCTAAAGTTGTCAAACGTACCCTACATCGGGACGGCGCCAAGCATCTTCTCCCAAATCCACAATCACTTCAAGACTTGGTCGTTGATCATCAATGAATTACGACTGGAGGTGACGACCCACATCATTTTTTGATCTATGACAATGGCGTGGACTCACCCAGCCTTGTGATTGTGTTTGCGACTAATAAGGGACTATCGCATCCGGCTCGTTCGGATGTCTGGTACATGGAAGGAACATTTAACTCCGCTCCTGTTCCATCAGCTGTGTGTCATTCGTGCGCTGCTCAGAGATGTACACATAATTGTAGTTACATCAAGTAATATGTACACATGTCCAGGTAATTATAATTTGTGTGATTTCATATTAACATAACTGTATAGGCCTTGAGTTGTGCTATATTATTTGTGTACCTGTACTATCATATAGAGTGCAAATTTTACATAATTATATCTTATAAAATACGTATAATTTGTGCTATAGATGATAGTTATCCCCTGACATATACGCCATTATAGGTATGAAATATGATTAGATTTTATTGCATATAATACTTAAAATAGATTTAGATATTTCGTTCACTTTGTACTGTTATACTTCTAATTTAGTAATTTATAACTCTGAAGTAGCTACTTGAGAAGAGATATTTACTGAATACCTAAACTATTGTTTACTAATATACTGTAATATAGGTACATTATTTAACAATACAGACAATAATTATTATTTAGTAATTATAACACTTATTCAAATTGGCTGTACTGTATATGACAATCATTGAACCATCAGTCAAATATTTTTGGGTGATAGGTACAATATTATTAAATAGTCTAAACTTTTTCAAATGACCAATGAGTCTCTCTACGTGAATTCTTACATTGGATAGTTTGCCTTGATACCATCAACATCTTTTACATGCAACTGCCTTTTTTGAAACTTTAATAGAACACCTTTTTTCCAAAGGTTTTTCTCTGATTAAACAAAAACCTTTCTGCTAAGGCACAATTTCCGTAATCAATTAAATTTAAAAATTGTTTATCTGACACTCGACTAACCCAACCTGCAGATGGATATGTCACTGCACCAGCTGGAATTATGCCTATTAAATATTTGCATGTGTTATTATGCTTATAGTTTTTGGTCTCTCTATAAAGCTTTCACTGCAGTCTATAACATAAATACAATCTCTATATTTTCTTCGGAATATTTTCTTCCCATACAATCAGAGCCCTCATATATTTGGACAAGATAAGTAGCCATAATCTATAAACATTAGTTGCAATGGTTAATTCAAGACCAAATGTATGAGCCAAGTCTTCCTGTAAAAGACCAAGTCTCGGCTTCATAAAAACAAGCAGTACATGGCCTTCTACAGAAAGACGTGCATGCCACATCTTAACTTTATCTCTCACTATATCTACCACCCACATAAACAAAGATGTAATAGCCCTATATAA
Organism: Paralvinella palmiformis; assembly: GCA_025642065.1. Lineage (NCBI taxonomy): Eukaryota > Metazoa > Annelida > Polychaeta > Terebellida > Alvinellidae > Paralvinella > Paralvinella palmiformis. The sequence continues at coordinate 18,060 of JAODUP010001099.1, read as the reverse complement.
CAATATACACTATCATTATTGTCCTTGGTGAAATAAAACCTGAAAACTTTGACTTCCTTGTTAGCTTGTCATTTTCTGCTCCAAGCCGATAAACCAACCTCTTCGCTACGGTTAAACAATTCGTTTTGGTATATGTCGAAGAAGGTCATCTTCCTTTGTCGGGTATGTCAGGCAACCGACATCATTAGCTTGTAAGTCATTAGCTGGGGCAGTATTCTCAATACCAATGCCACTACTACTATTGAATGGCTCCTGCTAGTAAGGGCGCTTTATTAAATATGCATTATTACTACTCGGGGCATCATCTATAATTGCCGCATTTTTGTTCGATGTTTGCTTTTTACATCTAAAAATATTACAAACATAATAAATTATCAGATGAATATGCATTCGCCTAAGTTCAAGCGTTTAATGTATGTCAAATTAAATTAAAGCACAATCTGTCAAACGACATTGACACCTGATAGGCCTAATCATATTTAAATTCAGTAATAATTAATAATATCAATGAGCAGTCCCTTGACTGACATTAGACCTACCTTGCATCACACAGAGCTTCTCTTTTCTCAGCCAGCTTCCGTTTAACTCTGTGACGTGGTGATGACGTATGTTTGAAAATAGAGGGAACAAAGTGCACACCATTCGGCATGTCAGACCATTCACGTATAAGATTAATTATACAAATTTTATTGTAGTTTACCATATAATATGGGCCTAATTTGCATAAAATTTATTATATGCAAAACAGGCTTCAGATAGGGTTACCTCTTATCTCCTTCGTACCGAGATCTCACCCTGGTTGACTCCTTTGATCCGTCTTGTACCGAGGATATGTACAAAGAGTCAACAATTTTGGCCTCTTTTCTCACTTTTGCGCCGGAAATACTGTCAGGAAATCGTACCAAGGTACGTAATACTATAGTACTCAATTGTCTTTCTGCTTTATGGAACAGTTTATAAAGTGCAGAATTAATCAGAGCACTAGTCTTGTGCCCTTTCACTTTATGTGTTTATAAGCCTGACTGGATAATAATTTCTTTTAACAGCCTTATCCAAATGCATTAAATTTCAGTGTGTTTTTAATCAATTAACCAAGGAAGCAAAATTATAAATGAGGTGAATAAAGTCTCGGGAGCTTGTTAAAATTAATTGGAAAGTTGTTTTTTGAGTTCAAACACAATCTCAGAAACAGAATGAAACAACTCGATGTGGAAGTTCGTGAACTTTCTGGAAATTGTCACGTAAAAAAGCAAACGCTTATATAGAATTTGAAGATGTCTTGAAGTCAGTAATCTGGAAAACTGCAAATTTTAAAGTAGCCAAGTATATTAGTGACGTCAGAAAAGAGCGGTTTGTCTTGGAAGAATGGATAATAAATATGGAGAATTTTATTATTGATTTATTTTGTATGAATACTAGGCTAGCTTGAAGGACGAGATTTGGACAACATCAATGATCTCTCCAACCAAAGAAATTGGATTCCATTGCCCAATGAAAACTGCTTTACTGCTGAGCCAATCACCAAGGAAAATGGAGGCGTTCCAAAATGTAACATGAAATTAATTGCTTATCATCCAATTAGAACATAGAACGATGTTTGTGTAGTGTAGGAGTCTATTTAATTTTAGTCGACATGGATGTCACCTTCGTTACGTTAGACAGCCGAGATCGAGGTGATCCAAGGACGCCGCCGACATGATGAACGTCACGTGACATCGATGTTGTCAAATGTCAACATATAATGGTCATCCCCGACATCATAGTCCCAGCAGAGAGCTTATAAATATAGAGAGGCGTTACTCTTGCCACGCCATGTTGAATTTTGAACCAGTGGCGCCTCGAGCGACAGGAGGTATTTCTCAGATAAACAAAAGCTCTCTGGTTGTCCACATGTGATCGTGTACATGTGTGCAATGGTTGAAATGAGTTGCCAATACTAGTACTATATGTTACATGATCACATACTCCTTTATTAATTAACACTTTAATTGTGCACACATGATATCGAAGGAAATGAAGCTCTGAAACTGTAAATAAATAATTAAGTGATTTCACAGCCCAGTCACTTAATTAATTCATAGCCTACAATTTGCGATAACTTGACAGCTGATCAGAATATAATTGAATGTGGTTTAGGTTATTTCACAGCGTTGTGTGTGGAAGGCGTAATTTTCACAAGTTTTTTTAATGAAAACAATTAGGTATATATGAGGTAAATGCATACAAACATACTTTCATCATGTCAGTTTATCATAGGCCATAAATATTTATTTATTTGGATATATACATATATTGATATATACAACTATTATAACGCAACTATAATCCAATTCACCATATATTCATCACGTCCGTTTATCATATATTAACTTAAAAAATTATAGGTTCATTTAAAGTCTACACCTCAATAATATAGACCAGCTGATAACAAAGAATATACATGGAATATTAAAAATGTTTATGTTTGCGTTAACATGTTAGAAATAGAGAAATTAGTACTTTCATACAATAAGTGGCATCAAATCTCTTGTGCCACGGGTTCATCTATAGTTACAATCAGTCATTTAATTGTTATCAAATGGATAGAATAACCCAAATTGCTTCCAGCTCTAAAGAACCACTACTACAAAAATATGACATTTAGTCCAGATCAGTGAACTGTTTAAAGTTAGACAGAATATACCCAGAGATGTAATAGACACATGCATTGACTACTGTAACAGATAACACCAGTAAATCTGTAACCAAGAGATTTGCCTGTTTACATGGTATCTCATCATCATAGAACTTCAAGGACTCAAACATAGCAATACCTTGTAAAATAATGACTTGAACCAAGTGCACACACAATATGTAAACACATGTTTTCCTTTTTTCAAGTTGGTTAAAGAATTTGATTTGATATGCATTTAAGTTATGAAGAGAAGTATACCAATTAAGGCACATGACCTGAACATTCAAGTACTAATTCAGGTGCTGGTACTCGTTTTTGTATTAAGATATGAAATGGGCTGACAAAATTTCATGGGTTTGATGCTTTGTTTCTTATTTAATTAATTTTATAATACCAATTTTCACCATTAATATTTATAAATATTAATTACCATCACAGCTGGCCCTGTCTCCTGTATAGGTCTCCTATCTGTTAATACCTTCCTCTTTGATTTCAGTGGATGCATGCGGTGGATTTGGTACATCAAAAATAGTTCGAATAGCATTCTAGATAAGTTGTCTGGTTCATGAATTCCGTTTCAGTGAAATGCATATCATATATATTCTACAATTAGTCTTCAAGTAATTTAAATCTTTCCTCATGATATATCTGAACAACAACAATTAATAACCCATCTTTTACTTCTGTCAATAGAAAAAATAACAAAATGAATGTTTCTGCCACTAGTTGAGGTATTTAATAATTAATTTCATAACATTTAAATTATAAATAGAAGTCCATATATATCAATAAGTACCAATTGCTTACGTTTAAAAATAAATATGGATGGAGGTGATCATGTAAATACTCAGCTACTTATAATTATTGTAATTAGGGAAAAATGATCTGATTATAGTAATCTAATTTTAGAAGTCCAATTATATTATTAACAATAATAAAATAAAATATACCTCCCGCCCATAACATCTTCAGTGGCTCCAGTACATGTAACTGTAAGCTTATGTATATCTTACATACCCATTTTGTGATTAATAGGTTGATATTGTTCAATAAAATTTAATCAGATTTGGTCTGAAACAAATATAGATCTAGATAGATCTTGCTTGGGCCTACTGAATGGGTCATGTCAAGTAGGGGCGTGTCTACTTCAAATTGTTATGCTTATTTTTTAAATATCCTTTATTAAGCTTATTTTTTAAAAGCCAGATCATATCAAATTTTTACACTAGCTTTCATTTCCTTTCGGGGATGTCTTTATTTGTGCATACTTTTTCTGTTACTGCAGCCGAAAGCAGCGCAGAATGAATCAGTGTCATTAGGCGCCATGTTAACGAAGGGACCTATCCGTGACAATCTACCCCCGACCGCTAGCGCCCTGGCGCTCCATGAATTCAAAATGGCGTCCCATGTTAAAACGCAAAGTAACTCGTTTTGTTATAAATAGTCTTTGGTCCCAGCCAGTGTTATGTTCACCGTCGTTTAAGACTCTTGTCCGATTTTTTGGGCAAGCACCAAGACAAACAAAGAAACACACATACATTCGCTTTCATTTATACAGATTGGTATTTGAACAGCACTGTATTTTGTAACTTTTAGAATAGTATTCCATATATGGCATATGATATGCTTATCTCCGTAACGCATCGTACTATCATCGTGACTGTGAACGCTGCAGCAAACGAGAATGGTGATTTTTAAATATTAATTTCCCATGTGTGGCCTTTTAATTAAATTAGCTGCATGGCGTTTGAAATCACCCCCCCCCACACACACACACACACACACACTTTCCATACTATCTATTTGGATTGTTGGAATGAGATAACCAGGAATCGTCCGCTGGAAATTCAACAAGCGAGATGACTTCGAAGAAATGCCACATTAACGAACAATTAATTCGTAAATAATCTCACCATGAAGCGTGTATGACCCATATCCAGGCAGGCTGCCCAGAAATTAAAATGTTCTTACTTTTCTCCATATTTCTAATATTTCCTGATTTTTTCTACTTTTTGGTTTTGCTTTCGCGCGCGTAATTTTGAAATGACGTGAATTGCTGTGAAAATGTGCATATCGCTTTTGTTATTATAAAACTCAACAATTATGGGAACTGTTGTCGTTGTTACGCGATGTATTTCACAATTTGGGTTACCATATGATTCCAACATACTAAATTTATACCCTCAAAGTCATAGTGAGATGAGATTTAAATACAATATGTATATAGGTTAGTGCAGTTCCTAATGAGGGAATGCTACACAGACATGGCAAGATATGATCGAAAGTCCATCTGATTTTACAAACAAAATATACAATATATCGACTGATGTACGTAACATTTTAATTTACTGATACTATCAATGTAAGCTCTTCAATTAGCCAGTAACGTTGGGTTGGTTCTGCAGAAAGTTTCATAATGCTATTTGTCTGAATATCTGCTACTCAAATGTTACCTTAGCCATGTATATTGTGCTCTTTCAACACCCAAATGAAGCTACGTAGATGAGTTATGGCACTACTACGTTGAGCCCCATTTACTTGTCCCCACTCTCTTTCTCTATCTGTCTGTCTCCCTCCATCCACCGGTCTCCAACATCCCTATCTTTACCTATCTATCTGCCCTCTTTATTTCTCAGTTCTTCCTCCTCTTCCCATGAACCTCGTCCGTGGCATCTTTCCAAACATAGACTCATTTCATCCTCTCTCTCTCTCTCTCTCTCTCTCTCTCTCTCTCTCTGTGTGTGTGTGTGTGTGTGTGTGTGTGTGTGTGTGTGTGTGTGTGTGTGTGTGTGTGTGTGTGTGTGTGTGTGTGTGTGTGTGTGTGTGTGTGTGTGTGTGTGTGTGTGTGTGTGTGTGTCTTATCATTTCAACACCTCTTCCATCATCTCTCGTCCCATTTTTCTCTTTCAGAAACACACCATTCTCTCCCTCTCAACCAACACCTCGTAATCTCCCTTAATTCCATTATCTCCTCATATCCCGATAATACTCATACATTATCTAGCCCGTAACATTGGTGAGCTAGCCTTATTACAATCCATTATATGATTATTAGCAAATTCTTTCTGAACTTTATAACATATAAATTTCAACTTCTAACTATACTTATGAATGAATATCGATGTGCATGATTTAAACTTTTACCATCTGATTTCATGTTGATATGGTTACATGTCCCCTACTAGCTACAAAACAGCTCGCTTTTCTAAAGCATGAGGATATCTGTCCCTTAATTTTCATTTTTTTCACCTCAAACCCTTTGGAAAATCTTACTGGGGGGATTTTGCACTGCTCTAGAGCCCCTAACCCCCTTCCAATTGAGAAGGGTCACTACGGTATTACTGTGACTACCACTATCTCACGGGCAACCCACCACAACCCCCCCCCCCCCCGCCCCTCAGCATCAATACCACCCTCCAGCAACGACGCGGTAATGGCATCACGGTATGTATTTTTACAGGCCACCATAGGAGAACTGCTGCTTACTTTTTGTAACAGCTGATCATGCCTAGGTGATTTGGGATCTAAAAGAACCCGTAACCTTGTTCTCACGACCACGGGCTTCCTCTAATTCTCTCTACATAGCCATAAATGAGTTAAAAATGGACGTAAAACTCAATTCACAATTTTGATAACACACAATATTCTTATGTTAGCAGTTTCTGTCACGCTAATATCTTGTACTTGAAGAATAAGAGCTAGCAACACTGTTTAAATCCGGTTTAATTTGTTCTATGTTAGCTGTTGCATCAACTTCTGAATGCTTTGGATATTGGGGAGGGGTGTAAGCCAAAGACAATTAAATTCAACGGTGGGTATCATTCCCTCACTATGGAGCTTAATTGCCGATGGTGGCACTCCTTAGGGGTAACTGTTCATAAAACACTACACCTGCTGAGTAGGCGTTCACTAAAGGTAAGCTCTTGTTGGAGAGCACATGTTCTATCGATGAAGTACGGTAACTGTTTAATGCGACCATTACCTATGATTCGTGTTGTTTTGGATAACAAATATTATATACAGGTATATAGTGAGCACCACATAAAAATGTTTATGTATATTCTCAATATTATCAATATTTCTGATTGCACACATTCGTTTATCATCTTTGAACACGAATAACGTTGTCACACGCGCTGTTTCAGTTCTACCTTTGTCCTACATTATCCTTGTATTTTCCTACTTTTCTCTGTTTTCTTTCTTATTTTTCTCTTACTTTTTCAGAAAGGTGTGCTGGGGCATCCTGATCTTTTAAAGCATCCTGATCTATTAAATAATAGCCTAGGCCCCTCTAGAAAACATATAATATCAATGTATAGCTCGTCTTTAATGTCAAATAATGTATATTATTGCCACGGGTTCTCAACCTATAAGGTTGTTGATGTTACTGGTCTCTATATTGTATCATGAAAAAAATATTGTAATATATGTGTCAATCATGTACAGTGTATGGGGGAATAAAAGCATTTACTGGCTTACTTACTTATACTTCTCTAATTCTCTATAATATTGGAACGCCCGGTACTGATGCGGTCAAACCTAACTTTCGGCGAACGTACTAAATCTGTACCAGATACAGTCGTCACGATGGCGGAGTTCAACTGAAACCTAGCAAGTAAATTAGTCTGCACATAGAAGATAAACCTGATAACTGCAAGCTACCATACGGGGAGTTTTAAGCAAATATCACTTATACAAATATAAGATGACTGCTCAATGTTTTACGGCCACTTTTGTGCACGTGGTAAGACTAAATGGGTCGAGCGACCTCCAAAGGTAATGAAGCTAAGTCAAAATGAAACATCCCTCAGATATGTCCACGCCCAGAATCGAACACGGTGTAAAGTCATGGCCGGTTGTCGAGTTAATTAATGTTATGGAGTTAGCGGTTTGTGGCCGACCAATTGTGGGGTCAAATGGGTGTGAAACCATAGTGCTCCGATTTATTGATGTGCGAAAGAAGTTGGTGGTCACCGGTTCCGTACCGATTGGGGATTTGTGGCCGGCCGGTTGTTGGGATCGAACGGGTGTAGCTGTCGTAGCCGCGTGGTTTGGTTGGGTTTGTACTGTATTCATGTTTTCGTGGTGTGGGTTGAATGTGTGAAAGCTGTGTTAGTGAATGTTTGTAATAGTACAGCCAAGTCAACGGAGATTGGATCAAGGGACATGCGAGTCCCCACTGGACAACACGCTGATTGTGCTGGGGGGGGGGGGTAATGTCCCTTTATATACCGGTTTGTATGTGTGGGAGGAGTTTTAGTGGGGGATTGTTCTCAACTCGGCCAAGTCAGCGGTGATTGAACCAGGTGACTATGCGGGGTCTACCGGACAACAACGCTGACGGTGCTGAGGGGACAATTTCTTATAAATATCTGGATTTTTGTAGATTTTTTTTTTGGAGTGGTGGGGAGTAGCAGGGGAGAAGGGTGGCGTTTCTGGATAGTGAGTAGTGGTTCTGGAGTGTATAGTTTCGAGGAGTGTATAGTTTTTGTACAGTTTTGAGTAGAGGAATAAAGTAGATTCGAGACCACATGAGTTCGGAGTTTTGAAAGAGAGAACTTAGCTAAGGCCGAGGTCCGGGACGGGCCGAGCCGGCCGGACCCCGGTTCTTTTCAACCGGGTCGAAGTGATCTGTGATCCAACACGCCACCGCCATACCACGGAGGCGCCCTGAGATGTAAATAAAGGAGAAGTTAACGTTTAAAAATTATATTATAACAAAAACCTTTTTTAAATAATTAAAAAACCAGAAATCTTTAAAGGGAAAATATCTTATTTGCTAAAATGTGTACATGCTATTTGAGAAATATATTGGTTCAACTGTACCCTATTCTTATTAAGGCATTACAGTGCTTTAATTAAATTATTTTGGAATATTTGCTGAAATTTAAAACAGTATTCAATTTATTATTACAAGCAGCTACAGCACACACACACACACACACACACACACACACATATATATATATATATATATATATATATATACTCACACACACACACACACATATATATATATATATATATATATATATAGTTGATTGTACACTGAATTTGTTTAATTAGGACTAGTAATAAACTTTTAACTGGTATATATGTTAACGTTATATTAATATCCAAGGCCCAGGCATTATTTTTATGTGAAAAGTTTAGTCTGCGTGATGATTTCCAAATTATGGACCCATATATCACGATTTCCATACTCAACCCTTATAATTTGGATAAAACACAAAAATGACATCTTCCAATATTTATTTGTAAATCGTATAATAATACAGAATCATGGTGTTTATATGAACTATTTGTTCAACGTGATACATCCTTTCAAATAATATGCACCATTCCGATGTGGAAAATACATTAGCGTATTTCGATTTGCTTCGATCAACGTTATGATCAGCAGAGAATCTAGCCATCATAATGCCATAGAGCCATTCCATAATTATTGAGGTGTCGAATACTCGAAACTGACCCATATAGATACGAAATAACTAAAGTATAAAAAGGAAAAATATCCAACGAAATAGACCTGAGATTAGAAGAATGAGGAAACTGGTTTGTTTTAAACTAATTTGATGAAAACAGCCTAGTGTTGTTTATATTGACGTTTGGTGTCACCTACCGACTAAAGTGTGCAGTTTCATGTAACAACAACTTCCGGTTTACTGGTTGTGTCTTTGGTGTATCTGTATGTTGTAAGTAGATTTATTTTCACTGTCACTCACTTTAATGGTGTGTTAATTTTTAATGGCACGCTTCTTCATATGTATTTACCCAAACTATTTCTTACTTAATATATTATGAGTATGTATTTCACATAAGAGTTTGGGTGGGCGATAATAGAAGCTAAATAATACCGTGTCGTGTCTAGATTAGATAGATCTAGTCTAGATCTAGATCTGCTTCTGACAGTTCTGTTGTATGTAGATCTAAACTGGTATGGGGTCAGCAGGTCAATCCAATATATTATCCTGATCTTAGACCAAACCTTGACATAATATATCTCCGTCTAGGGTGGTACAGCAAATAATTTTAAATCTATGCGCTATTTTATAATAATTATATAATATACATTCCGTATTTTATTTCATATTTCGCCATTTATGCGTCTTTCGTTGTTTTCGTATGGGGTCAGCAGGTCAAAATTATACGATATTCTGATATTGGACCAACACTTCACATAATATATCTCCGTCTAGGATGGCACAGTAAATTATTTTATAAATTCATGAGTTACACGTTTTGTCATTTATGTATCTTTGCTCTCTTTCGTGTGTGTGTCTTTTTCTCTTTTTTTATGGAGTCACTGTGAAAATAGTATTTTGATTAGCTTTGATGCTTGGTGCTGATAAATGTAGGTAGGACGATAGGTCTAGACTAAAAACCAGACCAATTACTTATTCGCTTTTGAATATCGAATAAGTAACCAACTTCACACAGGTATGAGGTAGTGTAGGGTAGGAATAACCTTAATCTTGATGTTTGGTATTTTTGGAGTGGTAACTTCGACCCCTAAGTTCGATAATCTTGAGTCACTATATATTTCTATTCATAATAAATTTGATAATACAGAGAAGTCGGAGTATTATTATATGCCAATAAAGGCAATATGAATATCATAACCGAGGTGGTTGTGACTTGCGTAGCTGAGCATCGGAACCGCGTTCCTCAGTGCTATACCCTAGATCCAAGGACTAAACATGCGTGCGTTGGCTCCTGAATCCGTTATCTCTATCTTATTAATAGGGGAGAAGTGGGGAGGGTCGACCACCTTACAGTTACACTTCGTCTTCAATGATTTTATCTTAGTATACGTGAATCACCAAAAGGTTTTTCCTGTTGGTTTTCTATACTTATAATCAGCGATGCAAAGCTGGCTGTGAGTGCCAGCTACGCCTAATTAAGCCGAGATTCCACATAATGCAGCTTGCAATATTGCTGTATCCATGTGTTTCAGACAACCCCCTCTCACCTTCTTACCTATTTCTCTTGGGAAAGCATCCCTGGACATACCAATCTGACAGTTGAATCCAGAATTTTACTATCAGATCGTAAAATTCTGGATTCAACAACAGTCTTTGATTCAACCATCCATTTTGTCGTATTACGCAGTTGCACATAGATCTATAGAATTACGCTTGTATATTTACATGTTTTCCATTTTTTGTCTGATTGCTGTAGCATATGTGACATTGCTGTATCCATTTGTTTCGGACACCCCTCTCACTTTGTCACCTATATTTCTTGGGAAAGCCTGCTTGGACACTCAAATCCAGAATGTCACGACCCGGGTTGTAAAAATATAGATTCAACTGTCCGGTTTTCTTTCGCAACATGGAGAGCGGTCTGTTTTGTCATATTTGGAAAACACATATGGGGTCATGCTCATACGTTTACATGTTTTCCATTTTTTTGTCGGATTCACATAATGCATAAACTCTACTGTGTATCTTTCACAGATAAATAATTATTATCTTTTAAATCATTACAGGGTTTTTACAGACATTATTTGGGGTATTATTAAATTACATATTATTTGTACAGCGCCTTTGAATGGCTCCTGCTAGTAAGGGCGCTTTATTAAATATACATTATTATTATTATTATATGAATTTCAGCTTAAGACAACACACCAGGTGAAAATTTATTGGGCAAGTGCATTTCCATTCTACTTGCCAGAGGGCAACTGCACTGAAATTTTTTCTGGCCCTGGTTCACCCACAGTGTGTGCCGCATTGACCACAGTGTATATTGTATAGAGACAAAAGGTTGAATTTGAACATGGCTTCTCTCAGTCACTAGTTATTTTTTGGTGTTGTGTTGTTGCAAATTGTTTCAAAGTAAACACAAAACAATTATCCAGTGATATATTATGTTCTAGCCTAAAACTATTATGTGTAATAAATAACGAATAGGGTTTTAGTGTTGTGGTCGATTCTCCCTGTCTGGTTGAACCTCCCCACTTCTCCCCTATGGCAGCTCAGCATAATACAGGTTTTCTAAAAGGAGGTCGAAGATACAGGCATAGACATTAATGAATGCCTGGGGCAGGTGACAGCCACTGTTGGACAGGTGATTTTTTACAATGTCGTGTCTGACAGGGCAGGTCTGTTTGTCTGGCACAAAATTATCCTGCTCAACCACAACTTACAAAACATCATGCTTGTCAACATCGTAGTACACAATAGACCACTCCAGGCAAAATGCGTTGTATCCATTACCAATTGCAGTCTCAGGTTAGAAACAGCTATGAAATTATGATCTGGAGATCATATACCTTTAATAGATTATAAATAAAATCTAAATGTAGCTGGTAAATATCCTGTATACAATTTTCAGTAAGACATATATCGGCCTAAACACGTGTAAATTGCCATCCAACACAGTGATTCTTAGACTTCTAACCCAAAACCATTGTGTGAAATTCAGCTGCATGGACGCACCAGGGGTAATTGAATTGGTCTATTGGCTAAAAGTATTTGGTCTAAACGTAATTCTCACTGGCACATACACAGTGTAATGTCAGTGCTTTATTATGGGCCAAACCATGAAAAACCTTGTGTGAGTGTGTGTACATACTGCATATATGGAGTCTTTGCTTTACGCATCATGTTTCTAGTAGATCTGTCATCTATATAGATTCAAGGTGGCGTATCAGCAACTTGGTCTTAAAAATATTATTAACACAGACGAAAACAACAACAGTATATCACTGTATGTAGGACAGAAAAAAGGAAAGCCTCCAAGTTAAACTATGAAGAAAACAAAAGAATCCTGACTTTCTTGATATTGCGGACAGAATCGACACCATACAACCCCGCTGGGAATCTCCAGAACATCTAAACTACTAGATTTTAATTCATTCAGTTTTTTTTCTACCAAGTCCATATCTTCAAAACTATGATAGTTAGCCAAGTTCAAACTGTACATTTTCAATCTCTGCACTCTGAAGTAATAACAAAATGGATGGTATGCATATATCATGTTCTCTGGATTTAACCACAGAATTTATTTGAAATACAACATCACAAATTATGTCATCTGTAAAACTGTTTTTTTGGAATTCGTTTATCGTAATGAACCGATTTCTCTGAGAAGAAACAGACATCCGCAAGCATAGCTTGCTATCGTCAATACCAAAGTACCTTGCAGCACCAGAGTTACTGGTACTGTTAATGTCTGCGTAGTCTATAACTAGTATTAGTAATAGTAGGTTTATATGTTGTTGTGTAAGAAGATCTGCAAACCTTTGTGAAAGGTAAATGATCAGTGAGTAATGCTACTTATACTTGTTGATATATGGGGTAGAGACCCCCAGGTGTTGGAAACACATGTTTTAATTGAGTCTGGCAACATTTTATAATAGAATGCAGTTATTTATTGCCACTATCACATTTGGATTGTGTGTGTGTTTTATAATGCATGTATACAGTGGTACTAGCTCAGAACGTCAACACCTAAACATCCTTTAAAACCTATACCTCCATAAATTTATACATCAATAAATAAATATTTATTATTATCTATATCCATAAACCTAAGCATACATAAACTTACAGCTCCGCACATCTGTAAACCTATATCATTAATATATCTTGCTGGACCAGCCCTCATCATTGTTGTTTGTCCTGATGCTTAGAGAATACATGCTCCAATACTGTGGTGGTGAAATCATATGTTACTTACATATTCAGGGCCTTTCTTTTCCTCTGAATTTGAGTAAAAACAGCTGGTGTCCAACATAAAATATCAAAGGTGAAATACTCAATATCACCTCATTTATATTTGTCCTTCATTGAGAATACTGAATTTTAGCAATTAGCTAATTGTAAACGTTCAGCTCTGAGTCATTAAATAATTGCAACACGTGTGTCTCATATATATATATATATATATATATGTGTGTGTGTGTGTATTTATGTTTTATAGAAAATAAAAGATCTGTAACACAACAAACTGTTATAGATTCTCATTATCTCTGACGCATACAAACACATTGGATAATGTTTTAATTAAGCAGATATTGCTATATGTTATCAGACTATTTAATCTTTGCCACAAAGACGCTGATAACGTTTGACACATTTAGAGAGTACTAACAGTCTATAACACTGAGAACGTTAATTTGGATGATGCAGCACTAGGTGGAAATGTTAGATCTTCAATGCTATCAACTAGCGAGTACTGAGCTTTGATGGTAATTCACAAGTTGTGGATGAATACTGCTGCAAGTGGAAGGTAGGCGCTTTTGGGGACTGTTCATTTCTTTAAATTTCCAGTTTTTCCCCATTGTATCTGGATATCCATACCACTATTACTAATGGACTTATCCAATCTGATGTTCATCGTTTTGTTAAGAATCAGAAGAATTACACCTGGGGTAGAAACCTACTAATAGACAATACCAAGTACCATGCTAATGCTTTAACTTTCTCAAACATCCATTGTGGAATGCATTGATCTTTGCCATGTCCCCTTTAACCACTCGCCAGCACTCTGAGCCATACAGTAGGATGGACTTCACATTACTGTTGTAAAGTCTTATCTTTGTTTTGGTGGTGTATTGGTTAGACTTCCAAATGTTCTGCAGTTTGGCGAAAGCACAGCGGGCTTTACAGAGTCTTGCCTCGGTGTCTTTTTGGCCTCCATTTTCTTTGCTGATGAGACTACCCAGTTAGATAAAGTCCTATACAAACTCAAGTGGTTCACTATTTATGGTAACAGGTGCGGTTGGTGTGGTGTTGATGATCATCAGTTGTGTCTTGGATGTATTGATGGTAAGCCCAGTTTGCTTTGCATATCTCTCTAATCTATCAGTTTTTTTCATCAGCAAAGTTGAGGTCTTCTAACTGGGAAAAGAGAGTCCACTGGATACCCCTGGGTTTATCTGATGTAGTTTTCCGCATGACCGAGTCGATGACGACCAAGAAGAGGATGGATGCAAATATTTGGTCAGTGCACCCTCTTCTCTTCCGGAATCCCGCTTGTTCTTGTCTGAGCTTCTTATCGATAGCTGTCTCAATTCTTCCAAGAAGGATTCTACAGAAGTCTTTGCTGGGGATCGACAAGAGTGTGATTCCTCACCAATTATCACAGACTTGGAGGTTGCCTTTCTTAGGGATCTTTATAATGAGTCCTTTGTCCCAGTCACTTGGCATAGTCTCTTTGTCCCAAGTGGTGTCAAACAAGTTAGTCAGGACTCTTGTAGCTGTACTGAGGTCGGCCTTCAAAATTTCAGCATGAATGGAGTCTACGCCTTTGGGGCTTTTCCATAGCTTTGATGGCATTTCTAACTTCCACTTCTGTTGGGGGACTGGTGTCGATGTTGAGGTCATCTGGCACTGGCGGGGGGTTGGTGAGTTCATCTGGCTGAGGGTGGTTCAGGACTTCACAGAAATATTCAACCCATCTATCAGCTTGTTCACATTCAGTTGTAATAATGCTGCCATCTTTGCCTTTCACAGGGGCAGACTGAGTAGTGTAATTACCACACCTCTTGCTGCAGCACTCTCAGCTTCTGCTGCTAGCCCTTCGACCAAGGACCTCTTGTCATTCCTGGCACTCTTCTTCACTTCCTTGCCTTTGTATGCTTTTTGGACTTGTTGTTGGAGTCTCCCTGATTTGGTACTCAGCATCTTGATTTTGAGTTGTTTCCGCTCCTCAATCTTTTTCCATGTTTCTGGCGTTAGCCATTCCTTGTGGTACTTCTTCTTGTGGCCCAAGACTTTGGTAGCTACTTTGACATAAGTCTTCCTGATGGTATCCCATTTGTTGGTAGCATCATGGTCAGTCTCCTCTGATGTGTCTGTTAATGCACGGAAGCGGTTTCTCAGCTCCAAAACGAACTGCTGTTTGGTGACTGGGCATGCAAGTCTTGTGACATCTAGTTGTTTACGGCGCTGACTCTCTGGCACCACTTTGTGGAGCATCAACTTGACGCATGCGGTTACCAAATAGTGATCACTATAAATGTCAGCTCCACGGCGAACTCTCACATCTTGAAGGGACCTACGCCATTTTCCATATATGATAATGTGGTCGATTTGATTGCCGGTGATTTCCAGGTGAGCTTGTGGATGTCCTGGTGTGCAAAGATGGTGCCTCCAATTACATAGTTGTTGTTCAAGCAGAAGTCAACAAGGCGTTCACCATTGTCATTCATCACGCCACAACCATGTTTGCCCATGGCTCCTTCACAGTTGGAGTTTTCAGAACCAACTTTGGCATTCATGTCTCTGATGATCAGAAGCATGTCGTGTTGTGGCACTTTGGCGACTGCTTGTTGCAGCTATTCGTCAGATTCATTGGTTGGGACGTAACACAGAATGATGTGTTAGGAGTTGAAGCATGCTTTCATTATCCTATCACTGATCGGTTCCCATTCCAGAAAGATGTTGGCCTCCTGCTTGGAGATTACGAGGGCTACACCACGGATGTGTGTGTCTCCATGTCTTGAGTATAGTGTGGTTGAACCAAATGGAGTTAAG
Organism: Paralvinella palmiformis; assembly: GCA_025642065.1. NCBI lineage: Eukaryota > Metazoa > Annelida > Polychaeta > Terebellida > Alvinellidae > Paralvinella > Paralvinella palmiformis. Next base: position 1,899 of record JAODUP010001099.1, on the reverse strand, counting down.
ATCCTTTTCTTCCAATTTGTTTACAACATAATAATCCCAGAATCCAAAGATCTTTGTATGCTAATTTTTATATTTTACACGTTACACCCACTTCAATTGTTATTCCTATGAAATGTGCTTGCATATCCACTAAGTTAGCCTCTTGGTGGAGCAAGTTTAAAACTAGCTAAGTAGACTGGCAAGTTGTGTCGGTGCCAGCCCTCAGAGTCATTATTTGTAAATGTTGTTGTAATGCAACATTAACAATGCAAACTGACCAGGCCACATATATGCCATTTCAGATGGACACACACACACACACACACATATATATATATATATATATATAATTTTATTATAGAACACAACAAGGGCGAATAGTCCCTTTCATTAAGCGCGAATAACAATGAAGGGTGAATAGTCTTTGTACGTCGAGGGCGTCCATATCTCATGTTGTAGTGGATGTTGTTATCATTGTACTATTTTATTGCTGCATTTATTTATTTTTGAATTTTTTACAAGCCTGTGTAAAAAACTGTTTTTACATAAACTTTAATTAACGGTGGTAACAACGGCTGTGCAAAAAAAACTCCCAACCCTGCCCATGGAGGGGGGGGGGCATTGTTAAGGAGTGGCATGCTCCAACTGAATTATCAATCAAGCATCTCGGGTTTTATGATTTAGGAAGAAATCACACGTTTAACGAGAAATGATGAAAACTTAAATACCAGCTGCCTGTATTAAAACCACACTCCAAAGCAGCATGTTTAGAAAATGTCACCAAGAGAGGTCAATAGCCAATAGGTGATTCCTATTCCTAAGGACTATAAAGGGGTCAGCCCTTTGGCATACGTAGCAAGTGTGACCCGAGGCTAAACCAACCAACAAACACACTTTACTGGGTCTCGTACAAAAGGCTGTTCCGTTTGTTTAGTCGTTGCTGCGTTGGCAGGTGATCCCTGTTGACGTGTGGGGGGGGGGGATATTTGGATACATACTAGCTTCAAAATAATGTTCAGCATCCTGTAACAAAAACATCGTAACAATTAACATTGGTCAGTAGCTTACATTATACCCGACAGTTCTGTGAGATGAAGTTCTGTGATCTGGATGTAGGTCACCTGCAATCCTGGCAGATGATTGGCTGTGTTCAGATAGGTTATAGAACATCAGTTATAACTCATACGTAGCTAGGTTTATGTATGTGGGGGTCGTGTGGAATCAGGTACTGGCACAGAGAATTGAAACTCTGAATCATTCATCGGGGGACTTACCCCAGAGAGACGACATTTGTAATGTCTCACCCGTCCCTAAGTCTCCATGCTACAAAGCGTTTAAAAGCGAATAACTTAATTACAGTTGTGGTGTCTGGGTCTAAAACTCTCAACTCAGATCACGGCAGTTGAGAGAATATTTATAAATGTTACCTACTTCTTGTTGAAATTTCGGGGTAGTGACCCTTGGTTGTCGCCTATTGGGCACAGCCACCTGGTGTTGACTTCTGTTCTGTCTTTATTTGTTGAGATAGTGTTTATAAGGGTGTTTCAGCAGAAGGGTGGCGTCTCCGTGGTCTAGCGGTAGCGTGTTGGACCACAGATCAGTGACCAGGTGAGTTCAAATTTTCGTGTGAGCAAATCTGAAGGGTGTTTCATCTTTGACTTCGCTTCATTACCTTTGAAGTCCATTTAGCCTACCGTGTGCACAAAAGTGGCCGTAGAACATCAATCAACATCATTCAGTAGAAGTGGGATGATGATGTCTGGTAGGAATGTTGATTTTCTTATAATCAGTGCTCCAAGGTGACGATCTGGAAGTTTGTAGTCTTCAGGGAGGAGATTATTTTTTAGTTTTCTTCGGTATATCGGGAGGGCTGGGCAGTCGAGAATATAATGTACCGGATTGTGTGTTTGTTGAGAGTGA